>JASPKZ010009269.1:22500-141252 GCA_030220185.1 Diploptera punctata
ATGTATGCATGTATGCATGTATGCATGTATGCATGTATGCATGTATGCATGTATGCATGTATGCATGTATGCATGTATGCATGTATGCATGTATGCATGTATGCATGTATGCATGTATGCATGTATGCACGTATGCATGTATGCACGTATGCATGTATGCATGTATGCACGTATGCACGTATGCACGTATGCACGTATGCTCGTATGCACGTATGCACGTATGCATGTATGCACGTATGCATGTATGCATGTATGCATGTATGCATGTATGCATGTATGCATGTATGCATGTATGCATGTATGCATGTATGCATGTATGCATGTATGCATGTATGCATGTATGCATGTATGCATTTATGCATGTATGCATGTATGCATGTATGCATGTATGCATGTATGCATGTATGCATGTATGCATGTATGCATGTATGCATGTATGCATGTATGCATGTATGCATGTATGCATGTATGCATGTATGCATGTATGCATGTATGCATGTATGCATGTATGCATGTATGCATGTATGCATGTATGCATGTATGCATGTATGCATGTATGCATGTATGCATGTATGCATGTATGCATGTATGCATGTATGCATGTATGCATGTATGCATGTATGCATGTATGCATGTATGCATGTATGCATGTATGCATGTATGCATGTATGCATGTATGCATGTATGCATGTATGCATGTATGCATGTATGCATGTATGCATGTATGCATGTATGCATGTATGCATGTATGCATGTATGCATGTATGCATGTATGCATGTATGCATGTATGCATGTATGCATGTATGCATGTATGCATGTATGCATGTATGCATGTATGTATGTATGCATGTATGCATGTATGCATGTATGCATGTATGCATGTATGCATGTATGTATGTATGCATGTATGTATGTATGTATGTATGTATGTATGTATGGATGTAAGTATGTATGTATGTATATATTTATATGTATATATGTATGTATGTATGTATGTATATATATACATATATATGTATGTGTGTGTATATATGTATGTATAAAGCGTCACTGCTATAAAGTAAAAGTATTCTCTATTTTTCATACTTGTTACAGTCAGCTACTAAATGGCAGGGAATACCGTGTTCTCGCGACATCTAGTAATAATGGAGAATATAATACATATATAAGAAAAATAAGTCTTTGAATTGGATTCGCCTGGTGGTGTAATGGATAACACGCTGAGGTACAGATTCAGAGTTCCGGGTTCGAATCCCGTCCAGGCATTAATTTTTCTTATCATACCATATTAATATATAGACTTACGCTTTCACGCCCGGAGTTACTATGATCTTGCAGAAGATTTAAGGGCTGTTGGCCGTGGTCTTGAGGCTCGTAGTTCCCCAACGTTTCGCCAGAAACTGCGTTCGGCATCCTCAATGGTTGACTTCAGACTGTCAATTTTGTCGACTACCTGCTCTATTTATACATATATCCGCGACGTGTTCTCTGCGCGGTCCGTTACTTCGTAAATTGTATCTACCTTCTAGTTGGTTAGCATTAGGGTCTTCCATTGCACCAATGAGGTTGCTGGCTGATGTTCTAGTATATTGTTCTCGTAGGGGTTTACATCTGGCTTTTGTTAAGACTCGTATCCATGCTTTGTTGACTTTTAATGATTCTTCTTTTCTATTGAAACTATTTTGATGTTTGAATATTTCAATGGCTTCTCGTTGCAGACGGGTAAAATAGTGTGTGCAGTTAGATAATATATCTGTGTTGTTGTATTGTATTGTATGGCCTTCAAGTAGAGAGTGTTCTGCTACTGCCGATTTTTCCACTTGTTTAAGACGGCTGTATCTTTCGTGTTCTTTAAGTCCCGTTGTGATGCTGCGTTTTAGGGGTGCCTATATACACTTGGCCGCAACTGCACGGAATCCTGTATATGCCTGCTGATTGATGAGGATGAAGTTGATCCTTAATAGGTCTGAGAAGGTTTTTGATTTTCCTGGTAGGCCTATATAGTGTTTTTATGTCTTCTTTCTTTAGCAGTTTTCCAATTAGGTCAGTTACATTCTTGATGAAAGGTAAGAATGCCCTGGTTGACGATTTTTCTTCTGATTCCTTGTTGTTGTATCGTCTGGGATGGTTTGCTTAGTTGATTTCTTTGTTGGTGTATCCACTGGCTGTGAATACTGTACGGAGATGTTTGATTTCATTCTTTAATAATTCAGGATGGCAACGTTTCTTGGCGCGATTTGTCAATGTTTTGATGATACCAAGTTTCTGTTTGGGGTGATGATTGGTGGTTTTATGAATATATCTGTCAGTATGCGTAGGTTTTCTATATATGGTGTGACAAATGTTGTCATCTTCTTCTCTTCTGATTGAGATGTCCAGAAAGGATATGCTGTTATCTTTTTCCACGGTGTATTTATGTTGTTGATGTGCGCCAGAAATTCTTGTATTTTATCTTCCCCGTGGTTCCAAATTACGCAGATGTCGTCTACATATCGAAGCCATGTCTTTGGTTTAAGAGGGGCAGTCTCTAAATATTTTTGTTCGAAGTTTTCCATAAAGAAATTTGCAACTACTGGGCTCAGGGGACTACCCATAGCCACTCCATCTATTTGTTCATAGAAGTGGTTATTAAATAAGAAATAGCTGGTGGTTAAGCAGTGTTCGAAAAGATTAGTGATATCTTCAGGAACTTGTCAGCGATGAGGTGAATGGTCTCCTTTATAGGAACTTTAGTGAATAGAGAGACCACGTCGAAACTAACCATTAGATCGTCCGGTTCGCATAGCTATCTCTTTTAGTTTATCTAAGAAGTCCAACGAATCTTTGACATATGTATCACTGTTGGATGTATGGGGTTTCTAGTAGAGTAGATAAATGCCTCGCTAGGTTGTAAGTTGGTGATCCTATGGCGCTGACGATCGGTCTAAGAAGTATACTGTCTTTATGGATTTTAGGTAGTCCGTAGAGTGTGGGTGGCAGGGCCTCGTTCGTCTGAAGTTTCTTTCTTCACGTTGTCTGGACGTGAGGAGGCTTTGATCAAGTTGTTAGTTTTACGGAGTATCCTTTTGGTTGGGTCGTCTGACAGCTTACGGTAGTTCCCAGGATCCAGTAATTCGGTGATTTACGATATATTCTTCTGTGTTCTAATATATTGTAGAGTTTCCTTTGTCTGCTGGTAGAAATTATAATAGTTTCATCCGTTTTTAAGGTTTTTATAACCTTCCTTTCTTCAATGGAGAGATTGTGTTCTGGTTTGGGAGCCTTTATCAGAATGCGAGAGACGTCATTGCGGATAGTTTCTGCCTTTTCCAGTGGTAATGCTCCTATGGCAGATTTGACGTTAGATATTATTCCTTCCACAGGTATAGCTGAAGGTGTGACAGCGAAATTGCCTCCTTTCCCTAGAAGTGAGATTTCTGCAGCTGAGAGTGGACGGTTGCTAATATTTACTACGGTGCGTGTGGTGTCCAAGTTAGTTCTAGGAATTTGTTTAGATGTAGACTCGATTTTTTTCTTTTGTGTTCTGGTGGATTGTTCCCCAGTTGATATCATGGATTGATAGGTGTTCTCGTCTATTTTGTTCCAGTCTTTTCCTGATAGTCTATTGCTGATTAGAATATGAAAGTCTAGAAAATCGGTGTCTGTAACTGCGAGGTTATTGCGTGTTGTGTGTATACGTTCCCTTAAAAAGATATTTCCGTGCGATGATAAGTCCTATGCGCTTGGGCAGATATTAATGTTCTTTTTATCCCGATGAATTTGGAAATCGTCTTATTGTCTCTATGACGCAGAAGAAATGTAAGTGATGAGAGCAGAGAACCTTTTCCTTGCGCAATTTCTCAAATTGTTGACTGTGTCTGTCAATTTCCTCCCCGTAGAGGCGAATAATATATTGACTTAGGCATTCACGGCCGGAGTTACTTTGATGATCTTGCAGAAGATTTCCGGGCTGTTGGCCGTGGTCTTGCGGCTCGTAGATCCCCAACGTTTCGCCAGAGACTGCGTCCGGCACCCTCAAGGTTTGTCTTGAGACTGGCAATTTTGTCGACTACCAGCTCTATTTATACATGTATCCGCGAAGTGTACTCTGCGCGGTCCGTTACTTCGTAAATTGTATGTGCCTTCTGGTTGGTTAGCATTAGGTTTTTCCATTGCACCAATGAGGTTGCTGTCTGATGTTCTAGTATATTGTTCTCGTAGGGGTTTGCATCTTGCTTTTGTTAAGACTAGTATCCATGCTTTGTTGACTTTTAATGATTATTCTAGAAACTATCCACAATGAAGTCTCTCGCATTCTGATAAAGGCTCCCAAACCAGAACACAATCTCTCCATTGAAGAAAGGAAGGCTATAAAAACCTTAAAAACGGGTGAAACTATTATAATTCTACCAGCAGACAAAGGAAACTCTACAATTATATTAGACACAGAAGAATATAATCGTAAAATCACCGAATTACTGGATCCTGGGAACTACCGTAAGCTGTCAGACGACCCAACCAAAAGGATACTCCGTAAAACTAACAACTTGATCAAAGCCTCCTCACGTCCAGACAACGTGAAGAAAGAACTTCAGACGAACGAGGCCCTGCCACCCACACTCTACGGACTACCTAAAAATCCATAAAGACAGTATACTTCTTAGACCGATCGTCAGCGCCATAGGATCACCAACTTACAACCTAGCGAGGCATTTATCTACTCTACTAGAAACCCCATACATCCAACAGTGATACATATGTCAAAGATTCGTTGGACTTCTTAGATAAACTAAAAGAGATAGCTATGCGACCGGACGATCTAATGGTTAGTTTCGACGTGGTCTCTCTATTCACTAAAGTTCCTATAAAGGAGACCGTTCACCTCATCGCTGACAAGTTTCCTGAAGATATCACTAATCTTTTCGAACACTGCTTAACCACCAGATATTTCTTATTTAATAACCACTTCTATGAACAAATAGATGGAGTAGCTATGGGTAGTCCCCTGAGCCCAGTAGTTGCAAATTTCTTTATGGAAAACTTCGAACAAAAATATTTAGAGACTGCCCCTCTTAAACCAAAGACATGGCTTCGATATGTAGACGACACCTGCGTAATTTGGAACCACGGGGAAGATAAAATACAAGAATTTCTGGCGCACATCAACAACATAAATTCACCGTGGAAAAAGATAACAGCATATCCTTTCTGGACATCTCAATCAGAAGAGAAGAAGATGACAACATTTGTCACACCATATATAGAAAACCTACGCATACTGACAGATATATTCATAAATCCTCCAATCATCACCCCAAACAGAAACTTGGTATCATCAAAACATTGACAAATCGCGCCAAGAAACGTTGCCATCCTGAATTATTAAAGAATGAAATCAAACATCTCCGTACAGTATTCACAGCCAGTGGATACACCAACAAAGAAATCAACTAAGCAAACCGTCCCAGACGATACAACAACAAGGAATCAGAAGAAAAATCGTCAACCAGGGCATTCTTACCTTTCATCAAGAATGTAACTGACCTAATTGGAAAACTGCTAAAGAAAGAAGACATAAAACACTATATAGGCCTACCAGGAAAATCAAAAACCTTCTCAGACCTATTAAGGATCAACTTCATCCTCATCAATCAGCAGGCATATACAGGATTCCGTGCAGTTGCGGCCAAGTGTATATAGGCACCCCTAAAACGCAGCATCACAACGGGACTTAAAGAACACGAAAGATACAGCCGTCTTAAACAAGTGGAAAAATCGGCAGTAGCAGAACACTCTCTACTTGAAGGCCATACAATACAATACAACAACACAGATATATTATCTAACTGCACACACTATTTTACCCGTCTGCAACGAGAAGCCATTGAAATATTCAAACATCAAATAGTTTCAATAGAAAAGAAGAATCATTAAAAGTCAACAAAGCATGGATACGAGTCTTAACAAAAGCCAGATGTAAACCCCTACGAGAACAATATACTAGAACATCAGCCAGCAACCTCATTGGTGCAATGGAAGACCCTAATGCTAACCAACTAGAAGGTAGATACAATTTACGAAGTAACGGACCGCGCAGAGAACACGTCGCGGATATATGTATAAATAGAGCAGGTAGTCGACAAAATTGACAGTCTGAAGTCAACCCTTGAGGATGCCGAACGCAGTTTCTGGCGAAACGTTGGGGAACTACGAGCCTCAAGACCACGGCCAACAGCCCTGAAATCTTCTGCAAGATCATCATACCATATTAAGCTTGCATTGCTCAATTTTAAATATTTAATTATAACATGAATGAAGCGTCACTGCTATAAATTAAAAATATTCTCTTTAATTTGCTTACTTGTTATAGTCAGCTACTAGTTGGCACTGAAGACCATGTTCTCGCGACATGTAGTAATAAACTATAACATCCTTCAAAAACAAACTAAAGAATTATTTAATAACAAACTAACTTATACACCTCACTGATAGTATTCTTTTAGCAATATTAATATATTTAATTATTTATGTAAATAATATTAAGAATAACAAATATTTTTATTTGTTTTGTTTTAAATATTGATCGTAAATTTAGTTTTCTATATCTCATTATTTTCCTGTTTTTTATATACACTAGACAGGGACAATTTAATATGTCTTGTTTGTATACATTTTATTATTAGTTTTAGTCTTAATTTTAACTAATATTAACTGGTTGTATTATAGATCGTAATATGTATATTAGATATTATCTTTTGATCAAATTTTTACTTTGTGTTTAATATTAGAGTTAATTAAGATTGTTATATTCTTATGTAATATATGTTTGTCCTGGTGAGTGGAAGAGAAGGCCACATGGCCTTAACTCCACCAGGCTAAATAAATGTTAAATCTTAAAAAATCTTAAATCTTAATAATGGGGAATATAATACATACATAAGAAAAACAAGTGTTTGAATTGCATTCGCCTGGTGGTACAATGGATACCACTCTGAGGTACAGACTCAGAGTTCCGGGTTCGAATCACGTCCAGGCATTCATTTTTCTTATCATACCATATATATATATATATATATACACATATATATTTCATGTTCTTTTCTTCTACTTCTTCCTCTATGCATGAAAGCTGGCATCTTGTTGCGTGTTCATTCACTACTGGTCCGGGGTATGGTGACGTCCTTCCATCGTAGTTTTGGTCGTCCTAAAGGCCTTTTCTGCTGAGGTGTCCAGTCACGTACTTTCTTCACTAATCTACTGTTCTCCATTCTATCTATGTGATCGTTCCAGTTTAGTCTTCTATCGTTTATCCAGAGGTTTATAGGTTCAATTTCACATTCTTCTCTAATAACAGAGCTGCGAATTTTCTCTCTCAGCGATTTTCCTACTATTTTCCTTTAAACTTTCATTTCGGTTGTTTCATTGATTTGTTTTGATTTTAGAGTTTCTATTCGGCATTCACAACCATATGTTAGAACTGGTCTTATGACAGATTTGTAAATTCTTACTTTTGTACCTATTCCTAAATTTTTACTTTTCCAAACAGTATTGTTTAAACATCCCGATATTTTTTTTTGCATTATTTGCTTGATGGAGGACTCCAGCTGTTATTCTGTTGTTGCTATTAATTTCTATTCCTAAATATTTGAATTTCATGACCTGTTCTGTACTTTTCCCTTCTATTTCCAATTTAACACGTCGTGGGTCCTTGGATATTGCCATTGATTTGGTTGTATTTGTTGAGATTTTCATGTTATATTTTGCTGCAATGATTCTAAATTTGAGCAAGAGCATTTGTAAATCATCTTCACTTTGTGCAATTAGAACTGTGTCATCAGCATAGTTTATTATTATCAGCTCTTTGTTATCTATTTTAATTCCTTTTCTTACTTCAACTTTTAGTTCTTTGATGATTTCGTCCAATATTAGTGTGAACAATATGGGACTTAATGAGTCTCCTTATCGTATTCCTTGCTGGACTAAAATTTCTTCAGATTTACTGTTTCTATATTTGATAGTTGTACTGTTTCCTGAATAAATTTATTTGATGATTGCGATGAGGTTTTAGATACATTATTTTTTTCTAATATGTTGTATATGTCATTTAATCTTACCCGAACAAATGCTTTTTCCAGATCCACAAAACACTGGGATCTTAAATTCGATAGCTTTTTCTGTAGTCTGTTATAATATAAAAATGGCATCTGTGCATAATCTTCCTTTTCGAAATCCTTGTTGGTCGTCTAGTAGTGATAATGTATTCGATAAATGATCTGCTATAATTTTATTGAAGGGTTTCAGTGTTGTGCATAATAGATTGATGCCTCTGTAGTTTTCTGGTTTGTTTTTATCTGCCTTTTTCAAAATTGGGATTGTAATACTCTTTTTCCAATCATTGGGTATTGTCCAACTATTGCATATGATTTTGAATACATTGTAAATTTCTTCATGTAATTTTTCTCCTCCATATTTAATTAATTCATTCAGGATGTTATCTATACCCGCTGATTTTCTGTTTCTCAATTTTTTAACTTGTTTTTCAAATTCTTCCTTGCTTATCTGAAATGTGTCTTTATTTGTAGTTTTCTCTAGATGTGGGTTCTCAGTATTTTCCCGTTCTGAGTAATTTTCTTTAAAGTAGTTTTCCCATTCTTCAGTTGATATATTGCATAAATTTACATATTCGTTTATATTTTTTCTTTGGTTCCAGATGAACCTCCATATTTGTTCTGCATTCCATAGAAATCTAATTCCAGTTCATGAGAGTATTTGTCCCAAAATTATTGTTTTGATTTCCTATTTCCTAATTGCTGTTACTACTTGGTTTCTTTTTTTTTTTTTAATTCATCGTAATCATTTTCATTCCTTGTCTGTAAATATCTCCGGTGTAGTTTTCACTTGTTTTCTATCAGTTCCTTTATCTCTTCATTAAACCAAGGAGTCAAACGTCTAACATGTTTTAGTTCAGAATTTCTTGTACCTAATAATTATTTTGCTGCGTCAGTTATAGCAATTTTGAGCATGTTCCAATTGTCTTCAACAATTTCTTCGCAGTTTTCCATCTCTGATAACTTATTGTTTAATCTGTTCTGATAGAGTAGTGAAGCGTGGTGGTGGTGCTTGTGAGTCCTAATGACTCTATGAGCTATACAGGCGGTAGTGTAACTACCAACAAGGCCTCCCCTGCCTGGCAGGTCATGGAAGAAGGTCCAGACTAAAAGAGATACCCATCGAAGAAGAAGGGCTAGTAACTCACTTCCAAGATGTAAAATTTTCCATTACTCATATAAACATTCACGAAAAGTAAGCTGGACGGATATATATATATATATATATATATATATATATATATATATAATCTTTATAATTTAATTTGAATATATCTTTATTATCTATATTTAGAATAGATTTATTTAGCCTGGTGGAGTTAAGGCCATGTGGCCTTCTCTTCCACTCAAGAGGACAAAAATACGTTACCTTTAAATATAAAAAATTACGATTATAGTACGTACTAAAAAAATTAATTATCTGTCAAACTGAACAATAATGAAAATAATGTCTAATAATACAACAAAATTTAATACAATCAACATTAAACTAATGAAAGAATGCATACACAAAGGAATAACAGCTCGATTCTACTATACATAAAAAGAACTGAAAACAACATATAAAGGAAGTAATAAACTGTTAAGGAATAATCTATCGCTTATATATATAAGGCATTAGGTAAATATATTAACAAATCTTAATTATATCTGTATTAAATAACGAAAAAACAAAAAAAAAATGTTAAAAAAGTAATATAAGTGAGTTGTTTCTGTTAATAATTTTATTTTCAATTTGTTTCTGAAATATGGTAAAATTTGACAGTCTCTGACATAGGATGGAAGAGAATTCCATGTTCTAGCATGAGAAACTGTAAAAAAGTTCAATTAATTTGTAGTGTGATGAGTAGGGATATAAAGGGAGGATAAAAGACTATGAGCATTTGAGAATAAATATTTAAACAAAATGTTTGGACCAAAGAGATATGAACAATCACAAATGGATAATATTACATGACAGTGAGCTAAAAGAACAGTTAATTATCGCAGACAGCAATAGACAGGACATGTGGAACAAGTGGGGAATGAAAGGAGGGATTAGAAACTTCTTTTTGGAATACCAGAGGTAGAGCGCCCAGTAAGTAGGCCAATAATGAGGTGGGAGAATAATATTAACAACGATTTGAGAGAGATGAATTACTCAGGTGTTGATTGGGAAACATTGGCTCAGGATGGGGATGTATGGAGAGCTTATATCAACGTGGACATGAATTTCCGTGTTTGATAGTGCCAGTCTCCTGTTTCAAAATAACTAGCTGTCGTCCATATGCTGGCTGTGATAGTAATATGTGGATATGAAGGCAATAGTCGGATGTTAGGCCAAACGTCTTTTAGCCCTGTCACGCCATTAAGTTTTTTTTATATTTTTAGAATGAAAAATAAACTTTCAGGCTCTAACACCGTAATAGAAAACAAAACGGGTATCCGAAGCACGTGCAAATTTGTGTTCATGGCTAGATCGGTAAGATCTGCCGACTAAATTAGCGTGTTAATTTCTTTATAATGTCTCCAAGTTTTTGTGTCACGTACACCCTAAGACAAAAAAAAAGAGTCATCCGCAGATTCCATCAATCGATCGGGGAACGTAGTGAGCGCTCGCAGAAGCCGTATTCACATCAACGCGTTTTCAGTAATTGTACTGGGTTGTTTGCTACTTAACGCAGTGGACACTCAAGCAACATTAAAATGAGAGCTTGGCTTAGTGTGTTTCCGTGGTCGAGAGGATAACAGACATCATCTGCGAGTTCGATTCCGTTCTACTTTATTTAAACTGAATGTTAGAAATGCATTTCGCCTGTAATATAGTTTCGTATTTAATTTTATATTTGAGCTTTATGGCTTTAATGCACACACAAAACACACAAAAACATTAATTAAAACCTTCTTCTAATAAATAAATGAGGAAAGAAAATAATATCTTCTAAAATGAAAACTTTAACAAAAACAAAATCAATATCGGGTGTATGAAACCTCAGCATCTCTTACTGCCCTAAATCTGCCGGGCATTGATGCAATCAATTTCTACAGGCACATGGACGATCGGCTAGAGCATCCCAGACGTCTTGAGTTTGTGCCTATAAGTCATATTTCGTCTTAGCCCACGCATTTTCGATTGGATTCAAATCTGGTGAACAGGGAGGCCTGTCCATCACTCTGATATCCTGCCTCTCCGAGAATCAGTTTGAAATCGCTCGACAAGTGTGGACAGGATGATTATCCTGTACGAATTCAATAATTCCATCAGGATATGTCATCCTGACAGATGGAATCAAGATGTTCTCTAGTATAGCCTTATACTGCACATTGTTCAGTGTGATTCCACAATACACCCAGATCGTCCCGTGATATCTAGCCCCAACATGACACAGATACACAACCATGACTAAATTATCTAGCCACGTATTCTGCATTGTATTGAGATCCCTTTGGACGATAGACAATGACTTTGCCGTCATGAGTAGAAAAAAATGTCACCTCGTCTGAGAACATTATATTATCCCAATCAAGATTGGCACTTTCCTCTGCAAAGGCGAGCCCAAACAATCTGTGATTGTCTGTCAGGTGTTCCTTCTTTGCTGCTGTCCGTGCAAAAAGTAATGCATCATTTAAACGCCGCAGAGCTGTCCAAGCTGATCCAGGGAATTGAGAATTTGCTTTAATTTGATAAGCAATTTGAAAAGAGTTCCTACGAGCTTCTGCAATTAAAGTATCATTCTCTTGGGGAGTGCAAACACGTCTTCTTCCTGAAACAACATGACTGTTTTCAATCCCTTCCCTCGATAATCTCACCCACCTCTGAGCTGTAGATGCAGGGACTCTCAAACGCCTTCCAGCCTCACGAGCAGAAAAACCTGCAACGTTTACCAGTGCAAGGAGAGAGTGCCTTGTGCCTATGTCCTTGTGTGTGAGCTGAGCCATGGTAAAACTCGATATGATTAATTATAAACAATCTTGTTGAGGCTGTTGCTTTTGCGCAGACGTCTGCCCATCAGAGTCTATTGAATGCAATACATTGAAATTACCTAAAACAAACCCTGAATGCGGTAAATATAATTGTTACAATAACGACATTAACATTGATTTAATTCAAATGTTAAATTATATTTTTTTACCTTGTATACTACCGTCTTCAACTATTTGGTTCAAGTACAGAAATACTTACCCTTGATTTTTCAGTTTATTGTTGTGAATTATAACTCTTCTTCTGTATTTAGTAACATTTTAAAATATTTCTAATCTTTATGTAATTTAATTTTAGAATTTTTAAGTATTTATTCAAATACACATATTGTGATGGTGACTTGTTATTTTCTCTAGAGACTATATTATATAGTTGGAACCAGTGAGTTATCGATGGTTGCGATTATTAAGGAGTGAAACAAATGGCGTTTCATGGGATCCACCCTAGGTTACAGTAATTGAATAAGGTTAAGTGTGAGTTGGTTAGTTAGCTTTTAGGTTCGTTACGTTTAAAATGTGTCTAAATACATAAAACAAAAATACGATAATAATCGAAACAATAATAATAATCTATATGTGGTTCGATGGTGGGTTATCGCTGGCTCTATAAACTGTGGTGCATGCGGACGGTTGTTCTATAGGACTTTGAAAATATATCAGGTAAGTTAAAGTGGACTATCCCCAAAATATTCGTCGATTTCACTCCAGGTCCTTCGAAGCATGCTTCGTCTTCTGTAGTTGTTGTAGTTGTATTGAATTATCTCTATAGTCTAGTAGAGGGTTTTGTTCATTAGGCATATTTTCGTTGAAAATTTTTGTATTCTTGGCCTCCTTGATAATTTCGATTTCTCCTTAAATGTTAATTTTGTGTCTGTTGTTTTCTCTGTGTATAATTGATATTGTATTGTCGATATTTTCGAAACTGTGGCCGCTTTCTGAAATGTGTTTAGCGAAATTTGATTTGCCTTCTCCTTTAACAATCAAATCAAATGTCGCTAAACCCATTTCAGAAAGCGGGCACAGTTTTAACAATATCGATAATACAATGTAAATTATACACAGAGAAAACAACAGACACAAAATTAACATTTTAGAAGAAATCGAAATTATCAAGGAGGCCAAGAATACAAACATTCTCTACGAAAATATGCCTAATGAGCAAAACCCTCTACTAGACATATACAGACAATTCAATACTACAACAACAACTCCAGAAGATGAAGCATACTTCGTAAGGCCTAGATTGGAATCAACGAAAAATTTAAATAGTTGAGGAAGACAGTAGTATACTAGGTAAAAATTATAATTTAACATTGTTATAACCTCAACGGTATAAAAAACAATTATGAACTTAAAAAGTATAGATTAATTCAAATGTCGAAATAAAATATTGTATTTAATTTGTAAAACATTTTATTACGAATATCACAAAAAACTGTATAATTGAAGTCGCGAACCTGCGACATTCATTAACAGAAACAGTGAAAGCTTTACTGCTAACCTATCAGGACACGTAGGAGAATCTTCTGTTCATGCCACATAACACAGTAGCTCAGGGACTGCACAATTATGACTAGTTTCCTAGTTTGAACCCAGCGCTGTGCCGAGTATGACTTAGAAGAAATGTGCGTTCAAGAGATGTCTCATTTTTGGTCTAAGGGTGTTCTATAAAACAAGGAAAGGTACCTCAAGATTGATCTCCAGAAATGTTCCTATAAATAATGTTTTGTGTATCACATATTCAGTGTTGTGCATACACAGATATCCGCAAGTTTGAATTTATCTGTCGTTTTAGTAGACAGCGCACTACGAGTGTAAGAAAATATTATAGCACTGTTCGCTTTGTTTTATTTTATGTCTATGGATGTCTGTCATGTGGAAAGCGCTTCCGCGGGTCGTTTGAATAATTTATTGGTCCGTATTCTCTGCCCGCATTATTGTAAACACCGCCATCGTTTTTATAACCGACTAAAATGGGGTTACTTTCTTCGAAAGGCTAAATTCTAGTTTCCAGTATTGAAACAACATAACCTTCTTAGGATGTAAATTATATTGTCTTACTTGGTAAAATATTGTGCATATTTCCTAAGGTTTACTCCTTATTGGATTTTCATTTTCCAGGCCAGAGCTTACGGTTATAGTTAGAGTTTGCAGCCAAAACAATTGAATCCATCGGACCAAAAATGATCTAAGGCAAAAACCTGATTCTTGAGGTGAAACGAAACTTAACGTTATTACGATGTATTGTATTATTGATGTCCACCGCTGTGGTCTCGAGGTAGCGTGCTGTCTTCTCACGCAGCGGGCCCGGGTTCGATCCCCGGTCGGGGCAGTTTTTCTGGATGAGGTTTTTATCGGGCTTTTTCCTCACCTGGTAAGACAAATGTCAGTAAAACTTCAAGGCCCAAACGGTCCCCGAAATCATATGGTCATCATTATCATCATCATCCTTATCATTATCATCATCGTCATCATCCTTCACCGGTGTGGAAAGCAACGGGAAGCTACCACAACTACAATTCCCTAGTAATGCTGCAAGCATAGCATGAAAATGCTATGATTGCAGTGAAGGACCTGCCTTCGGGCAGAATTACTATGGATGGATTATCCATCTCCGTAGTTCTATGGTCCTAAATGAACCTCGGATTCACTCACAGGTCGTTCATTTTCCTCTATCCTTAGCTTCCATTTTCCGTTCTTCAATCCCAAACTTGCAATGTATTTTTAAACGTCGTCCTCCATATTTTCCTTGATCCCCCACCATTTAGGCATCCACTAACAGTTTTGAAAATATTTTGTCTTGCACTCGTACTATGTGATTCAGCCACTTTAGTCTAACCGGCTTCAAGAAACACAATATTCTCTTCTAATAACTCATCGATTTCCTCGTTTGATTTTATTCTCCTGTCACAATTTACACATACGGACTATATAATAATAATAATAATAATAATAATAATAATAATAATAATAATAATAATAATAATAATAATAATAATAATAATAATAATATCCTTATTTTGCCTGGCAGAGTTAAGGCCTAAGGCCTTGTGTGCCACTCAACCAGGTTAAAAAAATACAAAAGTTATTCTTACATCCAATTATAATGAAAATATATATTGCATGGTACATCTACAATATAATTATTATCTACAAAATATTTTGATTTAATCTTGATTTAACGAATTAAATATAAAATGTACAAAATAAAAAAATGAGGGAAAAACTGTTATTGGCTTAGAATAAATGTAGTTATCGAGAGGAATTAATTATCTAAGACATGTAATTGTAAAAGTGTGACTTCAAAGTGCCAAGTGTGAGGCAACCTCTAATATTATTAGGAAGGAAATTCCAGGACGGGCAGAGGCTACTGTGAAATAAGTAGAATAAGAGGAAGTGCTATGAAGAGATATTGTCAGCAGACTGTTATTTTGTGACCTGGTATCAATATTCTGGTAACAAGATTGCTTCTCAAATGTGGACGCCAGGTAACTAGGAGCGTAAGAATTTCCTTAAAAAGAAGTGAACGACAGTGCAATTTACGTCTGTCACCAAGACGGAGCTAAGAGAGATTATTGAAATGTTCAGAAATATGATCATAACGTCGAATATTGAAAATGAATCCAACGCTAGCATTATTAACACGCTGCAATCCCTGCGACAAGTCATATTTTGTGTCATTATATATCACGTCACAATAAACAAAGTGTGGAAACACAAGATCCTGCACATGAGAAGGTTTAAAGAAATTGGGAGATTTTTAAACGTCGAATATAATGTAAGATGGAGAAAATATTTTTACATTTGTATTTTTCACTTGTGTTTGCCAGTCCAAATTTGCGTCTAAATGTAGTCCAAGATCTATTACTCAAGAGGAATAAGGAATAATTATATTATTTATAGTAATGTTAGGAAGTGTAAATGCGTCGCAGGTTGTGAGCACTCTTTTTTTCCCCAGTAGAATGATATGCGACTTGTTAGGATTCAGATATAGGCCGAAACTTGAAGACCAGTTATAGATAGACCTGAGATCCTCATTCATTATCGTCAAGCTGTTATATAGCGAATCTGGATGTGAATGTAGGTAAATTTGGAGATCATCATCATAGAGGTAATAACGGCAGTGTTTTAGTACAGTTGGTAAGTGATTGATGTAGATTGAGAAAAAGTAGGTCTGAGAAACACTGCCCTGGGGTCTCCCGCCTGCACATTGCCTCAAGACGAGAATCTAGTGTTTAATAAAACGTATTGTAGATGTCCGTCCAGCTATGAATCGAACCAGGATACAGTGCTGTCAGACAGGTGTAGGTACTTGGGCTTTATCATAAGAAAGTCGTGGTCTACAGTGTCAAATGCTTTGCTGAAATCAAGTAAGGTTAAAAGAGTCAATTCACATCTGTATTCTTAGTTTTCCTTTCGATGTCTTGAAGAAAATTTTCATTTGCTTTTAGCATTTACCATGATTCTGCACCATATGTGACACCAAATGGGCGATTAAGTGTTCGATTTTTAGAAGAAGTTGAGGCTATATGCTATAGAGAACTGGACGTATCCTCCATATTTTCTTTCTTTACCAATTTGAAAGCTCTATTTGTGTGTGTGTGTATATACAATGCTCAAAACAATTAGATGAACACTTGTAATAAATTGAATAAGTAATTGTTTTTGAAAGCTGTGATGCTGAACGTTGGACAATATGTAAATTGAATTATTAATTTTATCATTGGATACAAATTTTAAAGATCCATGGCCTAAATACAGAGAAATTACCTCAAATAACAAATATAGAGAAATTTTTTATTTTGGAAGGCACTGGCCAGTTCTAATTGGTAAGCTTCCTGATGTTGCTATAGTGACGAATGTTGATTATTGCCTTGTTTATTGAAGTCTCTGACAAAATGAGGCATTTAAATGAGTTTGAAATGTATCATGCTCTACATCTTTTACGACAAGGTCAATCTCTGCGACAAGTGGCTAGAGAGCTTGGGGTTTCTCCTTGCGTGGTGTCCAGGTTACGCAACAGGCACAGAGAGACAGGTCAGTATTGTAGAAGACGTGGCCAGGGCCGTAAATTTAAAACAAGCCCCCAGGATGACAGATACGTTGTTCTTTCTGCTCTTCGACAGCGTACAAAAACTGCAAAAGACCTGCAGAATGACCTTCATATGGCTTCCGGAATCCGGGTTTCAGACCAAACCATAAGGAACAGATTAAGGAAAGAGAATATTCGTCCAAAAAGGCCCGTTAAAAACC
The DNA here is from genome assembly GCA_030220185.1 of Diploptera punctata. Classification (NCBI taxonomy): domain Eukaryota; kingdom Metazoa; phylum Arthropoda; class Insecta; order Blattodea; family Blaberidae; genus Diploptera; species Diploptera punctata. The sequence continues at coordinate 39,802 of JASPKZ010009269.1, forward strand.
ACGCTTAACAAATGGGCATAAGGCAGCAAGACGTACGTATGCTGAAAACCATGGTGATTGGAACCTGAACCAGTGGGAGTCTGTGCTCTTCTCGGATGAATCCAGGTATCGTCTTACACATTGTGATGGTCGATTGAGGGTGTGGGGACAGCGAGGAGAAAGATTTTCTGCAGAGGCTGTACAGGAAATTGATAGATTCGGAGGAGATTCCATAATGGGTGGGCCGTAGTTATGTACAACAATCGTATAGACCTTGTACTTGTTCCCCAGCGACTGAATGCTGTCCAGTATATCGAGCACGTTCAGGAAGAGCATTTAGTACCTGCTGCCAATGGAGTAGGCCCTGGATTTCTGTTTATGCAGGATAATGCCAGGGCACATTCTGCGGCTGTCACCAGGGATTTCCTGAGGAGGAATGAAATTGAGGTAATGGAGTGGCCAGCGATCAGCCCAGACCTCAACCCTATTGAACACTTGTGGGATCTTCTAGACAGGAACCGACATCAAGCTCCACAAACTCTGCAACAACTTGGAGATGCTCTGAAGGAGGAATGGGAGAATATCCCGCAAGAGGAAATCCAGAATCTTATTGGGAGCATGCCACAATGGTGCCAAACTGTCATGGAATGTCGTTGAGGCCATACACGATACTAACTCTATATAACGGGTGTTTAACTTTGAAAAATAAGCACAAGATTCAATTGCTTACATAGCGGAATTATTTGAAAAGTTAATTGTCAGCGTTGTTCATTTGTTTTTACTGACATGAGCAATAAATCAATAAATAAATTACCACAAATAATGTAATTTATTAATTTCATGTTTGTACCTTCATCCAATGAAAAAATATTTACATATTTCATAGTGTTCCTCTAATTGTTTTGAGCAGTGTATATATATATATATATATATATATATACATATACAAGGTGTTGCGAAAAACACCGACAACGGTGGTGAGGTGGTATATTGAGATATGTTGATCCTTTTTTTTAATAACATGCCAATGACCGGAAATGATGCGTTTTCACACTATGAGTATCTAACTTCTCAAGAGTTCCGCTAATTGGATTTCGAGACTCAATACTTCACAATACTGTCACAGTCACATGACGTTTTCAAAATATCCACCTCCTATCTCATTGCAGAGTGTAATCGACCGTGTAGTGATTGGCGCATACGTTCAAATACTCCTGGCTTCGTTTGAATTGTTTCTGTAGCAGCGTGGATTCGGGCTATAAGATCCATACATGACTCTGCTGGAGTATAATAAACATACTGTTTGTTGACGTCCCACAAAAAGTAATCGAGTGGATTAAGATCAGGTGATCTCGGAGGCCATGTGAATGGTCCCCCGCTGCCAATCCATCGATCTGGGTACGTAATATCCAAATATCTTCTCACATTGTCATCGAAGTGAGCTGGAGCTCCGTCGTGTTGCAGCCACATTCCGTTGCGAAGCAAAGTATCATATGTTTCGTACCTGTGAGGTGATGGCAAGTAATGAGTCTTCAATTCCTTCGAACTAACACTGATCTTGAGACATAATTAACTAGTGATAGTGTGAAAACGCATTAGTTCCGGGCATTGGTACCTTACTAAAAATTATCAACATATCTCAGTATACTACTTCACTTCCGCTGCAGTGTTTTTTTTGCAACATCCTGTATATATATATATATATATATATATATATTGTATGTATGTATATATATTCTATGGTTTTATGGAACCCGTATTTCAATCCCGAATTCATTAAACCTCTCCACTGGTTCCTCTTCTCAACCAACTGAATCCAGTTCCTTACTTCAGTTATCCAGTACCCTGTGATCCAACCGAATATTACTCTCTCCAAAGCCTAGGCCTTCCTAAATGGTTTGTTCCCCAAGGAATTTCCATTAAAATATTTTAAATTATTTCTACTTTCACCCATTCGAGCTAAATGTCCTGCCCATTTCAATCTCTTAGAATTTAAACCCGTTACAATATACTGAATATGATATAAATTATGGAGATCCTCACTGTTAATTTCCTTCATCCTCATCCCTCATAAGATGGAGTATTTTCTTTAGGGTTTTATTTTCGATTAATTTATCTTGTTTTTGTCCCTTAATGTATGAGGCCACTTTTCGCACCCATAGAGTACCACAGGCACAATCTTTTTATAATATTAAACTTAGATTATTAAACGAAAGCTAAGTCGACAGGATACGTTGAAAGAATAGTAAAACGAATTCCCTGTTTTGAGTCAGTATTTAATTTCTTCATTTATATGATTTTGAACCCTTAACTTTGGGTGTAACTATTGTTCACATTTTACGAGTCATGCAAAATATTATACTGTATATAGTAATGTAACTAAATTGGTAATAATGAATAAATGTTGGGCACTTTCTTCAGACGACATGCCGTTCAGTTCAGTTTATTTTTACTTTATTAGTAATTATTAGTGAAATTATAATAAGTACAGTAAGTTAATATTGCAGGACAGTAAAAAAAACTCGTGAAATGAAATATTATTTATTCCTTTATGCAGAAGTAACGTGTGCATATAACAGTAATATTATAGGATAAAAAAAGAGTAAATCTCCAAGTTACTTTTTACGCGTATAAAATAATTTTAAAAGCTCTTTATTTTTAATTGGCTGAAAAAAGTAATGCTACACATAGTATACTGGGAATCATAACATTTAGCACATAAAAATCCCCTTCCTAGTAATTATATTTTGTACTAGCTAATATCCGGCGTGCGCTGCTATGCCTAAATAAATGACAATTCATGTATTTTTATGTTTAGTTGAATATGTAAAGGAAAAATAATTACAAATTTATAATTTTTTAGATACCCCGTGCTCATTGCCCGTCGAAGCCCGAGAATCTACTTATCCCAATCTTCTTGATATAAATCAGCTAAAATACGAAAATTAATGTGTTTTATCTTTAGTTAAATAAGAGAAGGCAAACATTTATATCGTAATTTTTTTTAGATACACCGTGCTGTTTACCCGGCGTTGTCCGGTAATCTACTCATCCCAATCTTCTTGGCATAAATGAGCTGAAAGACGAAAATTAATGTACTTCTTATGATTAATTGAATAAGTAAAATGAAAGAATTAAAAATGTATATCGTAATTATTCTAAGATTCCCGTGCTGATTACCCGATATTGCCCGGGAATCTACTTATCTCGATCATCTTGGCAAAAATGAGCTGAATGACAAAATTCGTTATTGTGAGTTATCCGTAAAAGAATACCCGCCATGTGCTACTATGCTTGCACAGGAATCTACGTACTTGTCTCGATCTTCTTGGCATCAATGAAAGATAAAAATGGGTATTGTGAGTTATCCGTAAGAGATAAACATATGCTGTCGTCGACTTTTTTGTAGAGCTTTTTGAGATATTCCATTCTGTGTACATTAATGTTATGTATTGTTATGGTTTAGGCACCGTAAGCAATTTAAACGTCCAAAGCGCTACTTTTTCCACTATAAAGTGTGATTTTTAAATGTGTAGCATTTGAGTATCATAACTCTCTTATAGCCTTTGTTCATCCCGGGAATCTCCGCAACATTTTGCAAAAAATCCCATCACAATGGGATCAACAGTATGGCCGTGCATAAGACACGAACAAGCAAACAAACCAACATTAATTTTTGTATACGAGTATTAGATTACTTCAGTGTATTTCACACTTGTTTTCTTTCTAGGTGAACGTACCAAGCATAACTCAATTCAATTTATATTCCGTAAATAAGTTACACGAAAGTTTATTGTTCGCTGTCAGTGATTAGCAGATACAGATAATTAATTGGTTTGCTTAACACAATCCCTGAAACTTAATTTCAGTTCTCCAAACCGTATAGCTACCCCTAGTTACTTGTCCTTACCATACCGAGTGGACTCTCTAGCGAATGAACATTCACTGTACTTTTAAGACCTGATTGGAATAACCGAGGATTATTCAGTAAGAAACGATATAATTTTTATAACCATAATTTAACACCCAAGAATTTGGTTTTATGGAATTTGTTAGCTTAAAGTGGCATGTAAATAAGGTAAGCGTTCCAAGTACATCCATCCCGGTTCTTGTCTTCGAATCGTGTGCAAGGCTACAATGGAGGTGATGAGCGGCGAAACTATGGTGTTTTGAAATTCTGCATTCATTTCAACAAATCTACTTCTTAAGAGCAAGAGGTCTTCGGATCGGTGGGCGCAGGGGTTTCCCCCCTCTCGATTCTACCGGGAAGAACTCCAAACTTGATAATTCAGAGGAAGTGAAAGTCGTAACAAGGTTTCCGTAGGTGAACCTGCGGATGAGTTACCACGCATGTCGTGTTCTCGAAAATGTCTTGACGAACCAAGTCGGGCTCTTGCTTCCGCGGTGCACCCTAGGCCGGATGGCTTGCTTCCCGGGTCGATTAAGCCAGAACAGGCATTAGACCGGGTGAGGCACCGCCGGCATCTTTTTGTTCGTCCGAGTCCAACCTGCGATAAACGGTCGATTTTTTTTTCAGAACAAGCCGGGCACCGCTTGCGGTTTAAAAACACTTGTATTCACCCGGTTTTGGCTGCTCTGGCCTAAAATGCCGGAAATCAGTGATGGAACTCAATGAGGAACACAAGCGACTTCCGTTACGATTTTGGTATCTTTAAATATACATTGAAATGGTATCTTGCACACTGTCTATCACAGAGCTTACACACGCAGCCCATTGACGGATCACGATACGGTAGTTTCAAATTCTGCGGGGTTTTTGGTGATATCCGTCCATTGCCAGTCTTGTTACTGCACTGCGTATCTTGTTGTTTGGTTCCGTCCAGTTTCGGTTGAGCATTGCTTATAGATCGTCCGGTATTTCTTTTATCTTCTTTTGTCTTATCTCTTTCAATGTAGCTTCCTGTTAGTAGTTGGTAACGAGGAGTTTGAGCGTAGATCTTCCACGAGGAAAGTTTCCGTGATAACTCATATGCAAGCTAGAAGATTGGAGCAGATTTCGAGATCCACCATATGGAGGTCGTTTTTGGTAGTTTTGCTTTTCACTTTTTTTCTTTTAAGGGTTTTTTTTTAAAGGTCACCGTGACTGAGGGTCAAATCCATAAGTGATTTGGATTCCATACGTAAAGAGGGGATAATATTTGGTTCTCAACAAATTTAGGGGCTTGATGTTTCAAATGTTAGTTGGGTGATGGTTGTGAACAAGGTTGAACCTAAGTGCAACCGGATGCAATGACAACGGACGAAAACTGTGGGAAATTATATTACTTTTGCACAAATTGAGCGCGTTTCTTCTATTATTTTAAAAGCAGAACAGCTGTATGGGGTAATAGCCTTTATGCCAAACACCCCCTACACCAATTAGAAGCAGAAGTGTGTTTTTTTGTGCTACGAAATGTATGATCATAATGAAATGATCATACATTTCGTAGCACAAAAAAGGAACTTCTGCTTATGTTGGGGGGGGGATGCCGGACGCAGTCTCTGGCGAAACGACGGGGAACTACAAGCCTCAAGACCACGGCCAACAGCCCGGAAATCTTCTACAAGATCATCATAATAACTCTGGCCGTGAAAGCCTAAGTCAATAGATCATTACATTGTTTTGTAATCATGCAGTGATTTTTCAACATGTCAGCGCTATAGTGGCGTCCTGATAACTCTGCAAGGTACATGAAGCACAAACGGCCACATTTTGCAGAAAGAAGCAGTTGGATGCTACACCACATATTTCAAGGCCACATATCGCTAATGCTGGTGCAGAATATCTCGCAAAAATCGAAGTGAGGTGCGTCCCTCACGCTCCCTAAAGTGCGGATTTAGCCCAGCGTGACTTTATACTATCACCTAATCTGAAGAAACACTTTCGCGGAAGGTGTTTCCATCTTCATAGGCAGCAGTAAAATCTACGTAGTGGTTATGAAATACCCGTTACAAAATGTATTCAAGTTCATTGTATCCAAATGAGACTGCTTTGAGGAGGACAATTAGAATGAGGATGAGGAAAGGTATGTTTCCTAAAAAATAAAGATAATCCTTTAATGAACAGTTCTCACAATTAAAATGTATTGTCCCCTTAATCGCGTGCTTGAAGACGAAAAAAATTATTTACACGCTTCATATTAGCCTGACTGTATCTGTCTATCTATGTAACGGAATCTTTCAACACGATTTTCACCCAATTAAAAACACTGGATCGACTTGAAACTTTGTATACTTGTAAAGTGCCAATGACAATACATTTATTTCATAATTTGCTCTACGATACTGGCCAGGATCATCAGGACATCAAAAAAATGTGGAACGGTACAATAGGTTGCGGACGTATCGACTTTTTAGTCCATCGTTGTAAGAAATTAGTATTATATCCTCTGGTAGCTCAGTTGGTAGAGCGGTGGACTGTAGTGGTTTATTAATTCAGCAATCCATACGTCGCTGGTTCAAATCCGGCCCGGAGTATTTTTTAGAAGAGTATTACATTTAGCTCATACAACAACAGTATCGAATTTAAAGATATTTAAATTTTTATCTTAATCTGTAAAATATTAATGACAATTTTGTAAACTTATCACATTGTAATTTATCCAAAAAATAAGAGAAGGATATGATTAACTGTAACTGTCTATCTATATTAAAATATTCAAAAATATTATAATAATATTAGATAATAATAATTTTAAAAATATATAATTATATTCGTTCGTAGACACTGAAAATATCGAAGCAATTAAATTTTCATGGGATTCCGGTTTATGACAATCAATTAAACTAAGAATTAAAGAAAGTAAATAATAGTTTAAAAAACTAAAATAACACGTTATATTATAAATCCAAACTAAAAAATAAAAAGTTAATAATAGTTTAAAAAACTAAAACAATACGCTTTATTAGAAAATCGAACTAAAAGATTAAAAATAATTATAACTTCCAACACGCTTGGGATACAATTAAATAGGCTAACAAAAAATCATCTCCAACACATCTAGAATAAAACTAGAGTTATCTACAAAAAAAATCAAAAGCGTGGTGTGCCTTTTATGGTTTTACGTTTTCTTCTTAGAGACTTTACTTTTGCCAATATCTGTTTATTATCAAATATATTAATTGATATAGAGCATCCCACGCTTTGGAAGGTAAAATTATTTTTTTTGTAGATGACACTGGTTTTATTCTAGACGTGTTGGAGATGATTTTTTTGTTGACCACTTTAATTTTAACCCAAGCGTGTTGGAAATTAAAATTATTTTTCATTTTTTTAGTTCGGTTTTCTAATAAAGCGTGTTTTTTTAGTTTTTAAACCATTATTTATTCATAATTATACTCGCACAGTTTGTACAAGTTATATAATTGACAATACACCTAAAAATGAAGCTAGATGTTCCCAACCTTTGATTAATTATAATTTGCATCATTCAACAGGTGAAATAAACTTTCAAATATAAAATTCCAAACGATAGAGTGAGAGGGAGAGAGGGAGAGAATGAGAGAGAAATTCGAAAAAGAGTACATAGGAACTTTGTGTTTCAGTCTGTTGTATTGATTTCCTTCTTAAATTGTTACGTACTGAACAATCTGTATCGTTTGCCTGTTCTAACGTAATTAATTACTTCCTGTACTGTACTAACTTCTCCTGACTGACTCCATAGACGTTAAATCGATTAAGTGTATGTACTATGTGTCTTGAATGAAAAATCCTGCGTCACCGTGACGTGGTTGGTTGAGCTTTTATCTTCAAATCCGGATGCCGGGGTCCAATTGGTAGTAAGAAAGGGGATTTTAAAACTCTACCTTGGGTCTGGGTGCGTGTCCATTGGACCGTGGTGTCCTATCCTCTCGTCGGCGTTCGCTCTGTCATTCTGCTAACCATTGAACCAGGAAGGTCCGTTACTGTGTACCTGTCTAATGAATGGTTCAGAGTTCCGGCCCCCTGCCTACAGGGCATTTGCTTGTACTTTTTTTTAGGACATACACCTACATGAATGAGCCTCGGTGGTTTAAGGGGTTAATTTTCTTTGCCACTGGTCCCATTTTTCGCGGCTTCACACCCGGCCGGGTTGACGGATTTTTTAAAGATGAAAATATCCAATGGACTAGTCCTCCAAGAGGGTCCCGAATCTGACGATTTTGCGACTCACTAAATATCCTCAACCTTAAATTAGAGCCTCTGAGCAAAATTTGATCGAACTTTCCCATTCAAGTAATACCTTGGTTTTCTACTAGGTGTCTTTTTGAGTGATGGGCTTGCCACTTGCTGATATATATATATAGGAAAATAAGCTTATTAAAGTAGTTTGATTAATTAACTACCGCAAGAGAGCAACATTGTTGCTCGTGGAATTGTACGGGTGTAGAGAGACACCTACAGGGAACTTTTAAGCCAATGTCTTGGGAGAGCCGCCTAAGTGTAGAGAGCGGTAACACTAAGCAGATACAGAGAGGATATGTGGTCAGCAGCATGCCGAGGTGACTACTGCAGACAGATAAAGATAAAGGACACACCAAGATCCAAGAAAAAGTTAAATTGATTCTACTAGAGGTCTTAAGAGGTATTTGGGGTAGTATAGGATTAAAGGTCCCCAATTTGCAGACAATGACATAGATTGCCAACCATGCATGACGGCCGTCTTTACCCCATAACTTGTAACTGATGCTGCGAGTAGGTATAGACCAATTTTAAAATTCCCGATTTCATCGGGCATCTAACCCTCTGCCTTCCAGCTTATAGGTAAAAAAAGTTAAAGTGATCCCACAACAAGCTTTAAGAGGCCCTTGGGGTAGGAACAAGTTAAGGGTGTCAACTTTTTAGACAATCGGCACGAGATATCAGCCGGTTTAACACTCCTGCATGAAGGCCACCTTTATCCCCAAAACGTAGTCTGTTATAATTTGCGTTAGAGGCTGAATCATCTAAGGCAAATGATTTAGCCAGAATGTACAGTCTAGTTTGAAAATCCTGACTACATAGCGACCTTCTGGCTTGAGGGTATTGCCCAAACCAACCACGCTAAGGTGTGCCCCGACCATCGACTTTCCCTAACTAGGCCATTGAACAAAATTTCTAGGCTTTTCACTTCCAGATTAGAATCGCAACGCTAATGACTTTAGACATAAAGTGCATCGTTAAATAAAAGTAACATAACCATGAATCATGCCTCTAGCTATACATAAGTAGATATTTAAATTCCCGTGACCCTTCGACCGATGGAGTGAAATGTTGTGAATTTAACCACCATATCACAGATTATTATGAGTGTTTTTCTCATAAACCGATAATTTTGCCTCTTCCTGTTGATAAATATATGATATTTATAACTATATAGCCGGCTTAGAAATTGCACGGAAGTAGGATCGGAATACATAATCTCACATTTGGTAAATATTAAACATTATAATTATTTTTAGTTTCTGATGTAGTATTATTCGCTAAATAGTTACTCCAAATGCAACGCGAGGTTGAGTTTTTCATTAGACAAAATCACTCGCGACTTTGTCGCTAGTGATTTTTTTTTTCCGAAAAACTCAACCACTTGTTAGATTATTGTTGATAATTAAATTTCGGTGAATTTTTAAGATGCTCATTGAAGTGACAGTTAAATTTGTGTAGTAAAATGTAGGTTAACTATTTTTATCTTTCCGAAAATACAAAAATAATGTATGAAAATGCATTATTTCCATGCAGGCCTACATCCCATTATAATTGGAATTACTTGCATTAAGATGCCACATAGTACGTGACTTTACTCTTCAGAGAGGGCAGATTTCAGTAGTTAGACACGTCCAACTGTGAAGAAATTCAGAGCAGAGACAACTGAGTGATTAATGAAAGTTTACATTCCGTACACATTGTTATTTCACTTGAGTGGTGGAATAGGTCCATTTATCACTAAGTCCTTCTGTTGTCATTGTAGCTGATACTATAAGAATAATTATTATTCAAAACAAGAATAAAAATCATTTTAGAATTTAATCCTAGAGATCAAAAACTTTCAGAATTCGATGAATCAAACTGCTCATATAGCATACAAGATGAAATAAAAGACCATCACAAAATAAACGAATTCCTCCGAAAGTCGAAATTATGGTACAACTTTACTGGTTTACGGATTATATATACCTTTTATGAATTAAATCGTTTGTAGCCAGTTTCGTTGAGTCGAAACAGAAACTGCGGCCTCTTGAACAATTTTCAAAGTTTGTATTCCATGTATGTCTCCACTCCAAACTGCTCGAATTTGCTTATTTAATGAACTCGACTTTACCTATGTTATTTTAATGATATATGGCGAATTACGTTAGAAAGTGGTGTCCGATAAAGCGAGCTATAACTTTCAATATTCTTCTTCTTCTTAAACTTAATTTGTATGATTTTAATCCTGTTTATTTCCAAAATCACTAATCGGAGGAAGACGTACTGGATGTGCATTCACTGTCTATCCATCTCTTGGCTGGTCTTCCTCTTGTTCTTCTCCCGTCCATTGGTCTATCTTCTTTAGATCTTTTTGCAAGCCGGTTTGCTTCCATTCTTTCTATATGACCCTTCCAATATTTTCGTCTATCTATAATAAATTTGGTTATGTCTTGAATATGGCATTCGTCCCTAATTTCTGTGTTGTGCGTTTTTTTTTCAAATAATATTTTCCCCTGAATAGTTCTTAAGATTTTCATTTCACATGTGCGTATTATTTGTTAAGTTTTGTTGTATCCGCCCTAGTTTCTGCTCCATATACGATAACTGGTCGAACTATCGTTTTGTATATGCGGGTTTTGCTTTCTATTTACATATGTTTGTTGCGCCAAATTAAATCTATCATAGATCCTGATATTTGTGCTGCTTTATCAGCTTGTTTCTTTACTTATTTTATTAAATTTTTAGCGTTTGTTATTAAAACACCTAAATAATTAAATTCTGACACTTGTTCTATAATTTTTCTATCCACTTCTAATTCGCATCTTACTGTTTCTTTTGATATTGTTAAGCATTTTGCCTTATTCGTGTTAATTTCCATATTGTAATTTTTGTCATTTATATTAAATTTATGTAAAGATCTTTGTAAATTATCTTCAGATTCTGAAAGGAGAACGACACCATCTGCGTAACATATTAAGTGAAATCTAGTGTTTCCCATTTTATAACCCAAACGTGGTGGTATGTTTTCAATAATTTTATCCATTATAATATTAAATAAGAATGGACTTAAAGAGTCATCTTGCCTGATGCACTTTGTGAACGTTATTTCTTCAGTTTGCTGTTCTCTTACTGTTGACGCCTCAGGTTAGCTGCCTTGAGTGGTTAGCTAGATATGTCAGTGTTGGCTAACCTGAGTCTTGTCATGGATTGAACTGCGTTGTGTACGCATCATTCTCGTTGTGTGTGTAGCTCGTAGAGAGCGGTCGTGTTTTGTGGTGCTCCTCTGCACAATAGTGGTTTAGCATCCACAAGAGCTTCGAAATAACTGTTAGTGAGAATTAAGGCTAAGAGATTAATAGCCCCCACATTATAAGGTGTTCGTAAGTGAAATATAAGTGTGATGCTTCGGCGTGAGTAATTGAAACGAGAGGACTGAACACGATGTGATCACGTGGTGATCGTAATGTATGTGATTACTTATATTGTTGAAATATAGTCTTATTTTCACATATCTAATCCCTTGTGTCACAATAAATAAAATCCTAAATATATAGTCCACTTCAGAGAGAAGAACTTTATAACTACTTACAGGTTTAGAAATAAAGTTCCGTGAACAATTAACCTGTATGTGTAGTAAGTATATATTAACCTGCTGCATATTTTTGGTCCTCCGGGCCGGATATAACAGTCGCCTTGTGAAAAGTCGTAATATTGTGACACAAAAAAGTATTACTTACGTGAAGAACTATATTGCACAAAGAACAGTGAAAGCGTTACCACGTGGTGTTGCCGTGTCAACTAGTGGACCGCGACCCCCTTGCAGAACTTCGAGCTTCGAGAAGTCTAGTTCCAGTGCAAGGAAATACCATTTTGATAGTGAATTTTCTTCGAGTGAGCTATCCCTTGATATCAACGGTGCTGTGACCTTCTAGTAGCGTGGTGGAACATTCTAGAGTACCATATATGTCTGGTCGATTGCAAGCCATAGTAGAGGCCTGAAAGATAAGTTACTATTGCATGCTTGTATCTCCTATCTTAGAGTTGATATCCCACCTCATTCCATAAACCTAGACTTGATATTTAGAGAACAAATTGACTAATTTAATCTGAATTAGTATTGAGTCGAGCTGACATTTCAAATTGCCATTTTATTTGTGTGATTTATATATATTTTAATTGTTTAATAAAATATTTGCCGTGTTATATTGTTCGGTAATTAGTTATTGATCAAAATGTCATTTGAAAGTGAGACAAAGGCTATCCAAAAGCGAGGCATTCTTAAAAGAAGCCTTACTAATTTGGAAAATTATATTAATAGTGAAACCATTTCCCTAAACACATTAGTAGCTAGACAAAATAAACTAGGAGATATTTGGGAACAATTTGAGGCAGTTAAGAATTAATTAGAACTTGAAACAGATTCAAAGCCAGGTCAGCATCATGCAAGGGATCATGAGGATTTTGAAAATAAATATTATGAGTTGTGTGGCAAGGTTCAGGATTTAATAGAAAGTCTTCAAAAACCCACAGATAGTCATGGTTTTGATGATTCACGTGCATCTAGTAGATCGAGTTGTGGTTTTAAGTTACCGGCTGTTCAGATTCCCCATTTCCAAGGAGAATTGACTGAATACCTCTCGTTTAAGAATACTTTTGAGTCCCTTGTGATTAACAATACTAACTTAGATAATGTTCAAAGGCTTCATTATTTATTATCGTCACTTGAAGGCGAACCTAGGCAATTACTCAGTAATTTAGCGATAACTGAAGGCAAATTTGGTACGGCCTGGAAGTTAATTCAGCAAAGGTACGACAACAGACGCATGATATTGTCTCAGCATGTTAAGTGCTTACTCAGCTTACCTTCTTGTAGTACAGGTACTGCTGCAGAGTATAGGAAGGTACTTAACCAAGAAAAGGGCAATATTAATGCCATAGAGAACGTTCAGAGTGATGTTCTGTTATCAGATCTAATGTTGCAGGAAATTATATCGAGTAAAATGAAAAGTATTCATAGGTCAGAGTGGGAAGTTAAACATGGTGCTACGGATATCCCTAGCTTAGTCGATTTTATGGAATTTTTGGAGAGAAAGGCTCAAACCTTGGAGCTCAGCGAATGTAAAAACATTGTAGTAAATGAGAAACCAGATGTAAAGCCTAAGGTCAAATCTTTCCATATTGCTAATGACAACAAATCAAGACATTGCCATAATTGTAAATCAAATAAACATAATTTACCAGATTGTGAGGAATTCAACCAATTAACAGTAGATGAAAGAGTACATTTAGTTGGTCAGATTAGATTATGTTATAATTGCTTTTCAAAGGGGCATACAGCGGGATTTTGTAAAGAGAAACCTTGTTCCTAATGTCAACGCAATCACAATACTCTAATACATTTTGAAAGAAAGCCTAATGTTGAGCATCCAATTATTGTGTCTCCCACTGCTACGAAGATAACCTCCGGGCTAGGCTCAAATGTACTTCTTAGCACTGCCTGTGTTAATGTGAAAGATAAAGCAGGGCGGTTAGTTAAGGTTAGAGCGTTACTGGACTCTGCCAGCCAGTTATCTTTTATGACCACAAAGCTGTTGAGCAAGTTAGGTCTTGCAACCCAATCGTGCAAACTTCCTATTGTAGGTATTGGAGACTCAGATGTCTCTCCAGTCAGTCTCACTTGTAAGGTGCCATTGTTGTCTAGAGTGTCTAACTATAGGTTGATCTTGAATTGTGCTGTCGTAGATAATATCACATCTCAATGTCCTGCCACCGAGATTGATCATTCAAACTGGAATATTCCGTCTAACATTGTGTTGAGTGATCCATACTTTAATAAACCTGCCACGATTGAAATTCTTCTCGGCGCAGACGTGTACCATGATATTGTTTGTTCTGAGACTTTGAGAAGGAAGGGATACCCCACGTTGATCAAAACAGAGTTTGGTTACATATTTTCAGGTGCCTTTCCTGAACTTTGTATTAAGAAAAGAGTAGATCCTCGTTCGGTAAACTTTGTGAAACTTGATTCTCTGAATAATAAACTGGAAAGGTTCTGGCAGCTAGAAGAACTGCAAAAGCCTGTTCTTAGTCCAGAAGAGAAAGCGTGTGAACAACATTTCGTTGAAAACGTCCAAAGAGATGAATCTGGTCGTTTTATTGTAAAGTTACCTATACGTCTTGATGTTCCTTCGGTCGCTAAATCTAAGCATATTGCTATTAAGAGATTTAAGCACATTGAGAGTAAGCTTGATAAACATTCTCAATTAAAATAACACTATGTCGGATTTATGAGAGAGTACAGCGATCTAGGACACATGGAGCTTGCACCACCCTTAGAAGGAAACAAGAGTACTTTCTACTTACCGCATCATTGCGTAATTAAAGAGTCTAGTACAACGACCAAATTACGAGTAGTTTTCGATGGAAGTTGCGAATCTTCTAATGGAGTTTCCTTGAATTCTACGCTCATGGTTGGGACCGTCTATACAACCAGAACTATTGACTACTGTCATGAGATTTCGTACTTATCAGGTTGCGCTATCTGCCGACATAGCAAAAATGTATCGTTGCATATTGGTGCACCCCGACGACAGGGACTTGCAACGCATCATCTGGCGTGAGTCACCTGATGAGGCTTTAAGGGAGTATCGTCTTACCACAGTGACCTATGGCACTGCTCCAGTGTCGTTTCTAGCAACAAGATGTTTGCTTGAATTATCTAAGCAATGTAAGGAATCACATCCTATCGCTTCTGATGCCATACAGTCTTGTTTTTATATGGACGATTTCATCTGTGGTTCGGATACCGTGGAAGGTGCACAAAAATTACAAGGTAAAGTGTCTTCTGTGCTAGATAGTGCGCAATTTCATTTAAGAAAATGGACGTCAAATTGTCCAAACGCTCTTGTTAATGTTCCAGAAGAAGGCAGAGAAACTCTAACCCCTTGTAATCTTACTAAAGAGGAAGCAGTCAAAACTTTAGGTATCATATGGCATCCTTCTTCTGATGAATTCCAAATTCAGATCAAGATCAATCCAGATCAAGGAAGGATCACCAAGAGAAACATTCTTTCCACTGTAGCTTCAATATTTGAGCCGCTTGGTCTCTTGGGGTGTGTGGTAGTGAAGTGTAAACTCATCATCCAAGCTCTTTGGCAGTTAAAGGTAGAATGGGATGAGCTATTGGAACAATCTTCTTCTATAGTACAACATGGTTGGAAATCTGTAATGATTTGTGTGTGTTAAATAAGATTCGTGTTCCTAGAAATGTAATGCCCTTTGTTAATGCAAAATGTGTGGAAATACATGGCTTCTGTGATGCTTCAGAATCTGCATACGGCGCCTGTATTTATATTCGGTAATGTATCTCAAAACAATCAAGTATCAGTGCATTTGTGTGTTCTAAGTCCAGAGTTGCACCATTGAAGCAACAGACTATTGCTCGTTTGGAACTCTGCGCCGCGTTGTTACTTGCTAATTTGATGTCCAAGGTCATTGAGTCTTTAAAACTTGCTGTACCATTTGCTACGTTTATTGGACTGACAGTACAATAGTCCTGTGTTGGTTACAAAAAACCCTATTCACTTGGAAAACCTTCGTTGCAAACAGAGTTTCCGAAATACAGTCTCTAACTAGAATATCAGAATGGAGACACGTATCTACTATGTGTAATCCTGCTGATCACTTATCAAGAGGTGTCCGTCCTTCAGAATTGTCATCTTTGAATGTTTGGTGGAAGGGACCTGAATGGCTCCATGAAGTCGCTCCGACTTATACTGATTTCGTTAACAATGAATCGCCACATAGAGTGGACTCAGAATTGAAGACACAAATTCGGGTACTGATGTCTAAGGTACAAGTGCCTGAATTTGAAAATTATTCTTCATTTCTCAATCTGAAACGAGTATATGGATATGTACTGAGATTTATCCATAATACTCGTAATAGAGAGAAATTATATTCCGGTTCCTTGTCTTCAATCGAGTTGAAACAAACGGAACTAATGGTGGTGGAATCGTCTTCAAGCCATTGAATACAAGAGGGAAATCCACGAGCTAACTTCCAAGAAACAAGTAGATTCTTCAAGTGACTTGAGATCACTTAACCCATTCCTGGATAAAAATGGACTTCTTCTCAGAGTTGGTGGCCGTCTTGAGAATTCTCTGTTGACATTTGATGAGAAACATCCAATCATATTACCAGCTAAAAATGTTGTGACTAAACTGTTAGTGAAGCATGAACATGAGAGGTTACTTCACTCCGGTGCTCAAGCAGTTCTGGTGTTCACTGAGCACACCGTTATTGGATACCTCGTGGTAGAAATACTATTCGTGGGGTAATTAGGTCCTGCTACAAATGTTTCAGAGTTAAACCACCCCGAACTAGTCAGATGATTGGGACAACTTCCTGAGTATAGAGTAGAGCAAAGTCTTCCCTTTGTTAAGGTAGGTTTGGACTACGGAGGTCCAATTGTAATAAAGGGAGACAACCCAAGATCTAAGGTGAAATTCAAGGCTTACATAGCACTTTTTGTATGTTTAGTAACTAAGGCTATCCATTTAGAAGTTGTCAGGAGCCTTACTACTAAGGACTTTATTGCTGCCCTCTATAGATTTGTTGCCCGCAGAGGACGCCCTTGTCTCATATTGAGTGATAATGGTTCAAATTTCGTTGGGGCCAATAACGAGTTATTGAATTTTGTAAAGAAACATGCGAATGTTGTTACCGAGAACATAGCAAATCTGAACATTTAATGGAGATTTATTCCTCCTTCTAGTCCCCATTTTGGTGGACTTTGGGAGGCAGGAATAAAATCGGTTAAATCCCTTATGAAAAAGACTATAGGTAAAACTATTCTTAGTTTTGAAGAATTGTGTACTTTGTTGTGTCAGATCGAGTCTGTACTAAATTCTAGACCTATCTGCACGCCCAGTGAATCCCATGAAGAAATGTACCTAACTCCAAGTCACTTCCTGGTAGGTAGACTATTAACTAGTTACTATTTCTCCTGATATAGCCAACTGTCCCCTTTCCTACGATGCAAGGTGGAAGGTAGTTCAGGCTCTCTACAGGTCTTTCTGGCAACAGTGGTCCAGACAATACCTGCAGTCGCTTCAGCAAAGGAGGAAATGGATGTCTGCCGGGAGATGGTGCCCAGCTGTCGGTGATCTTGTGATCCTTCGGGACGACAACTTACCACCTCTGGTGTTGAAAACTGGTGTGATCCAACAGCTTCACCCTGGGATCGACGGTGTGGTACGAGTGGTCACCATTAGGACTAAAACTGGATTATTTCGACGAGCCATTGTGAAACTTGTCCCCTTACCCAGTTGTGTTGAGAGATTCACCGATGTGTTGAATCGTGAGATCCCTCAAAGGGGGGAGTATGTTGACGCCTCAGGTTAGCTGCCTTGAGTGGTTAGCTAGATATGTCAGTGTTGGCTAACCTGAGTCTTGTCGTGGATTGAACTGCGTTGTGTACGCATCATTCTTGTTGTGTGTGTAGCTCGTAGAGAGCGGTCGTGTTTTGTGGTGCTCCTCTGCACAATAGTGGTTTAGCATCCACAAGAGCTTCGAAATAACTGTTAGTGTGAATTAAGGCTAAGAGATTAATAGCCGCACATTATAAGGTGTTCGTAAGTGAAATATAAGTGTGATGCTTCGGCGTGAGTAATTGAAACGAGAGGACTGAACACGATGTGATCACGTGGTGATCGTAATGTATGTGATTACTTATATTGTTGAAATATAGTCTTATTTTCACATATCTAATCCCTTGTGTCACAATAAATAAAATCCTAAATATATAGTCCACTTCAGAGAGAAGAACTTTATAACTACTTACAGGTTTAGAAATAAAGTTCCGTGAACAATTAACCTGTATGTGTAGTAAGTATATATTAACCTGCTACATTTACTTTGATTACTGTTTTGCAGTGTGTATTAATTGATATTATTGCTCTAATCAGTTCATTAGGAATTTCATTCTCTCTCAAGATATGTACAACATCTTCATGCTGTACTCTATCAAAAGCTTTCTTCATATCTATGAAACATAAGAATACTGGTGTATTGAATTCCCATGATTTTTCCACAATTAGTCTAACTATGTAAATTGCATTTAATGTGGATCTATTTTTCCGAAATCCTTGTTATTGTTCTTTAATATGGATTAATGCGTTTAATTTATTGTTTAATATTTTTGTGAATACTTTTAGAGAACTATTAAGTAATGTAATTCCACGATAATTTTCTGGTTTAGTTTTATCACCCTTTTTAAATATTGGGATAGTTATACTCGATTTTCATTCTAGTGGAGTGGTACCGCTTATTATGATATTTTGGAATAAATTCTGTAGTTCATTTATCAGTTGTATTCCTCCATATTTCAACATTTCGTTTGTTATCGTATCAGGACCAGCAGCCTTTCGATTTTTCAATCTCCATACTGTGTCAGTTACTTCATCTATTGTAATTTCAATTAATTCATCTTGATTTTGATATTCATAAACATCCTGATTGTTTTCCTGATTATTTTCTTCTTGTTTATATAGTTCCTGGAAATAATTATTCCATTCTTGCATTGTCAATTTGTTTGTTTGTATACTATCCCTAATTTCCATTTTATTTCTTCTTAATGTCCCCCATATTTTTCGATGGCCTCCATATAGATCATATTCATTACCTTTGTAACATTTTTCCCAATAATATTGCATAATTTTTCTAATTTTAGCGTTAATATATTGCGTTCTGTTGTGTATGTTTTCCAACATTCAGGGGTTTTATTTTTCAAAAATTGTAAATGTGATTCCTTTTTCTTTTTGAGTATTTCCTTAATTTCAGGTACAAACCATGGAGTATTCTTCTTATTGATGTTTACATTTACTTGTTTTAGTCCTATTACTTCCTAAGCTGTGTTTAATATACTGACTTTTATTTGTTGCTATTGTTGATCTACACTAGTTTGTGTATCCGTTTGGACTTCTTGCAGTTTTTCCTTTCATCTTTGCTGGTATAGTTGTCTTGTGCTTTCATTTATAAATGATTCAATATTAAATTTTGCTATATACGTTGACTTTCGTTTCTTTATGTTTGGCAATCGTATTCTTATTTTGCATAAAACTAGTTTGTGGTCACTTCCAATATCAGCGGAATTAAGTGTCCTGACATCAATTATCTGATCAAAATTAATTTCTCTGTTTGTTAAAATATAGTCAATTACTGACTCCTGTGATCTGCTATTATGGAAGGTGTATTTATACTTCATTGGATGATCAAAAAATGTATTATTAATTCTTAAAGCATTCGTTGCAGCAAATGTAATGAGCATTCTCCATTTACATTTCTGACATCTTCATTAAACCTTTGTGTAATACCTGGTAAACACTTTTTCCCTATTCTTCCATTGAAGTCTCCGAATATAATAATGTTTTCTCTATTGCTTATTTTTGATACAACATTTTGAAGAGTTTCATAGAATGCTTCTCTTTGTTGCAAAGGTTTAGAAATATCAGGTGCATATATACTTATAAAATGTATAATATTATTTTGTAACTTTACTTTCACATGTAAAATTCTATCATTTATATAATCAACATCTTCTATACTTTCTTCAAACATTTGGTGTAGTAACATGCCTACTTCAGATTGTACTTTATTTTCTTTCGGTTTGTCACTCTATATAAATATATAATCATGAATTTTTGTCATACCTTTTCCTTTCTTTTTTGTTTCTGATAATACACAAATTTTGATATACTTTTCTTTTATTTCTTGTATTATTTCCTCTTTCCTTTTAAACCAAGACATAACATTCCAAGTAGCAATTCTTAATATGTTTTTCTTTTTCCAAATCGTAGACCTTTTCCTAGAGTTTGTCGTATTTTGTTTTCGTCTTTGATCCTTGACACTGCGAGCAATGTATAAGATACACCTTGAAGTGGGTTGCTAGCCCGTTTCCATGGCGGGTTTATAATTCGGGGTTTCCACCCTAGGCTGATTGCCTTCACCCAGCTCCAGAGCTCAGCCTGCCCCGTTTTATTTCGGAGTTGTCTCTCCTAGATGGGTTGTCTTGCAGGACTAACGAACCCCATCCCCGTTTGTCAATCTACAAGGCTGTAGATGTAGAGTTGCCTCTTCCGTCAGGTACACCGTACCAAAAGACTCCTTCTCCGCTGTATCTGCCGTTAAGGTCTTCACCGTAACCCTAGCAAGGGGCCCTCACAAGATACTATCAGCTGTGCAAGCTGAACCAAGTTTTTTTACGAGGTGTTTCTCCCCCCCTCACCCTTTTTCAACCTGGCTTGGGACAGGCTATGGCGGGTTTACTTTCAACATTCGATTTTCTTAATTTAGGAAAATGAGTTTCACGTTTTGATTTTGTGGCATATGCCTAGCTTCTTTACGAAAAAGAAACAATTGCTGCAATTTTTTTCTTTCAGGTTAATTTAGCCATTAGTAAGGAATTTATTTTATCCAATATTCTTCTCCATTCTATTCCCTAGTTACCTCTTCTTTTTTAGGTACTTATGCGCACAGTAACACCTCCTGGACTATATAGGGACACGACATTTTAGGAAAGGATTTATGAGCTCTGGATCATATAGTCTAGCTACTTTTTGACCACACAAAGAACATTGAGGGGCTATCCAGATGAGTTATCAGCACAATTCAGAGCCACCTAAGGAGGACATGAAATTTTAAGACAAGTCGCGGCATTCACTCCTATATCCATACAAAACAAGAAGGATATGTTGGGATGAATATGATGCTCGGGGACTAATTGGGTGTTAGTTTTCTAAATAAAGTGAAACAATAGATTTATTATATTCTAGCCTTTAGAGATTACGGTGGATTAGTAAAAATGTTTGTTCAGTTTTTATTATTTTATATTTTTGCAGTTGATTCCTCACAATCCGTATCTAAAATTCCAAGCATTGACCTCTATAGTAAAAACACAGGAGTAACAGAACATGCAAAAAATGTCAATTAGTTCCACTTTAATCAATTTATTGCAGTTTTTAGTGTATATTCAAAATTTGTTTCCCCATGACTTGTGCCCTTTCCAGTCGACATAACTCAACTGGATTTTACATTTAACCAGTCGTGTTGATGTACCTCGTATGTTTGACTCCAATTTAAGAATTCAATAATGTGTTCATGTCCACCGCTATGGTCTCAGGGTAGCATCGCTGCCTCGTAGTCTACATAGCTGGCCCGGGTTCGATCCCCGGTTGGGACAACTAACCTGGGCGATAATTTTTTAAGGGTTTTTCTTCACCTGTAAGTCAAATGCCAGGAAACTAAAACCCAAACGGTCCCAGAACATTATGTAGCCAACATAATCATAATTAATATATTCGCCATTTTTAGTATGAATATGGGTGTGAATGAGGGTGTTTCGTCTTAATATTGTGTTGTCTCGGAGGAGGCCTTGACATTGAGCTGATCACTCATTCCGGGAAGTCCTCCATGTTATTGTGTGGTCACAAAAGTTTGTGCTGATCCATAGTTTAAAATACCTCTCCGACAGGTCGCATCACTGTAAGAGATGTAAGGTCGCATGTGCCATCAAAAAGTACATATAAGGTGAGAGGTTAAACTAAGGAAGGGAAAAAATGATGGTTGCACTGGGAGTCCGAGTGGTACAGTCGGAACCGCACTAACGTATAATGTTAAAGATCTCGGGTTCAAATCCCGGTTCATGCGTTAATTTTTCTTTTCGGGTAATACAATATATATGCATGTGTGTATGTGCATGTTTTGTGGTTTTGTCTAGAGGAAGTACGGAAAATACTTGAAAATGTAATGAGAATATGATATATTCATAATTTAACTATGCCATATTAACAATAGGCAACGTTGGAAGATAGATGTTAATTATTGGTACAATAATATAGCCAACTTGACGGAATGCGGTAAAAAATAAAGCAATAACCCACATCAGTCTTAAACTTAGAAATCTAACCATTACGACTTAACCGTAACGTTGTCTATTTTGTATAGTAAATTTCCATAAAAGTAGTAGATTATACAGGGAATGATTGAAAAGCATTAGCTCAGGATAGGGATGTATGGAGAGCTTATGTCCGCGCGGCCATGAACCTAAGGGTTCGATAGTGCAAGTGAGTAAGTGAGTAAGTAGTTCTATACATAAAGTTTGACATGTTTTTAACATTTCCTGTTAAACATTATAAAACTGTAATAAAAAAATAAATGTCTTATTTAATAATCCAAAAACTCTTCTTCTTAATTTATATATTCGGCTAGCCTTGGAGAGGTATGACTAATAAAGAATGCATTAATCTGAAAGTGTCTGTTTCATTAAACTTGATTATTTAAATGCTTTTATTCGTTTAGTATATCTCTACCATTCTTTAGTTGATCCTCTTCCTTTGTGGCATATTTCCGTGCCGTACATAACCCGAGCCTAAAGTGACACGATCTGTGTGGAGATGATTTTTAACTGTAGATCGCATACATTTCATACTTTTTGACTACACGACGTGAAGGGCATACCCACATCCGTGGCGAAACGAGCATTTTAGACAATACACGTCATTCACTAATACATTCGTACTAAATGAGGCGATTACGATATGGACTATCACGATGGCTAGATGTTTGTACTTTACATTTTCCTGATATTTGTCTTACAGCTAATATAAAACCGAAATAAAAACTCATTCAGAAAATATATCCCAACAGAGTGGATAAAACGGGAGTCCGCTGCTTCCAAGGCAACATCGTTACTACTACACCACAGGAGTGGACTTGATGTAGTATATTTTTTAATCCTGTAATTTGAATTAAAATGTAGTATTTGCGTTGAACGAAGAAAAGTTTATAGCAATGTTTCCCTTTTATACAAGTAGCTGAAATTTTACCTTTCGGAGTTGAAAAGTTTGGGGAGTCATTCGAATAATTATTAATATTGATACCTAGTTGACGGCTCCATGGAGCAAGCGGTTAGAAGTTCGCCTCTCACCGTTGGGGTCCCGAGATCGAGTCTCGGTTACTTTATGTGGGTTTCGTGGTGAACGAAACGGAGTTTGGACTGGGTTTCCTTGTGGTTTTCTCCCGTTTTCCCCTGCCACAATTTCATATCACCATTTCTGTATACTCATCCATTTCGTTTAATTTCGTTCATCTGCCACTATGATAGTGCGTCAGGCGTGGTCGGCCTCTATATAAGGGGCTTCATATCATCCCATCCTTCGACCCGACTCTATGTTGGACACGAGTTGAGGACTTATTATTATTTATACCTAACTCACTGACACTATCATACTCGTAGATTCATGGCCGCGCGGACATAAGCTCTCCATATATCCCTATCTTGAACTAATGTTTTCCAATCATCCCCTGTAAAATCTACTTCCGTCAGTTCACAGTTAATGTTATTCTCCCAACTCATTCTTGGTCTACCAACTGGGTGTTTTTTCCCTTTAGTTTTCCTAAAAGAAGCTTCCGATTGATACCTAGGGAAATAATTTCAACCGTGTATACATTTGTAAGGTGTAACTGTCTGTCATCCCAGACATCCAGGATCGATTCCGTTTATACCATATAAAATTCCCTTTGTGTAGGGTATGGACCAGGTATCAGTCAGACTCGTGAGAGCAGCTCATTCAATTGAAAAGCAGCGAAATTCTGCTATGGAAAAGTCAAATTATTTTTGAGCTGCAACATCATGTAAACCATGTTGACTTCAAATACTTCCATCTACTAGCCAGTGACTTTAACCGGCTTGGTACATCGGAGCTGTTGTCAAACATTTATTTTACTTTATATCCACTTACTCTAGATCTGCCAGGAAAGCAATGCAAAACAATCGTGCTAGACCCTATTGCGCAATAGAGCGTGTCAGTTTCTATGGACAATAACATATTGATTAGATGCTTTTCACTATTCAACCATCAGAAAATTAAATGTCAGCCTATTTTTGACATTCAGATTCACACAAAAATGTTAAGCCTAAAATAATCAAATGGATAATAAGAATCTAGGTAATCGAAGAATCTAATATATAAAATGAATGTTTGCTTGTTTGTTTATTTGTTTGTATGTTTTTTTGTACTTTATGCGCGGTCATACCGTTGATCCGATTGTGATGAGGCTTCTTGCAAAATCTTTAGGAGATTCCCGGGATGAGAGTTGTGATATTCAACTTCTACACCCTTAAAAATCGCCCTTTGTAGTGGAAAACGTGAAAAAGTAGCTGTTTGCACGCTTAAATGGCTTACGCTGCCTAAACCATAACAAATGCACAAAATTAATGTACACAGAATTGAATATCTCAAAAAGCTCTATAAAAAAGTCCGCGAAAGCATATGTTCGTCTCTTACGGATAACTCACAATAACCATTTTTGTATTTCATTGACACCAAGAAGATCGAGACAAGTACGTAGATCCCTCTGCAAGCATAGCGGGTAATTATTTACGGATAACTCAAAATAACGAATTTTGTATTTTAGCTCATTTATGCCAAGAAGGTCGAAATAAGTAGATTCCCGGGCAACATCGGGTAATTAGCACAGGGTATCTGAAATATAAATTTATAATTATTTGTCCTTTCACTTATTCAACTAAACATAAAATCACATCACTTTTTATTTATTTAGACGTAGCAGCGCACGCCGTGTATTAGCTAGTATATTATAAAAATCGTAAGACTATTCTAGTCCAAATGGTAGTCTATGTATCTTATAACGGAAAACATTAAGGGCCGGTTTCACCAACATCAGTGAAATTTAACCTTCACGACGAGTTACATAACCGGGTGAAATATAACTAAGCGTGTTTGCGTTTCACCACGCCATATAACACCGACGTAAACAAACTGGCGGTTTACCGTTAAAATTATTTTGAATCGTATATTTCTCATACCTCATATTCAAGCGGAACAAATTTGAAGGAGGGGAAAGAAATGCTGTTGGTTGTTACTTATCGCGTTACCATAGAAACCAAAATAAACACATTGAACCAACACAAACACGTTCCACAGATCGTATATAGTGCACGTGGTACACTTGCCAGAAATAAAGAACATGTCCAACGGAAGATTTTCAAAACTATAATAGAATTAATATAGAAACGTTGAAACTATAGGAAATAAGAAACTACCCATAAAACGTGCGTAACGGCGAAAAATATGTTTTCTCTATTAGGCCTGTTTTTAAATTAACCTAAAGATTAATTTAAAAATACTTCTACATTAATATAATAGGATAGTGTATTATTATCATCATCATCATCATTGTTGTTGTTTGAATGCTTTAGTATATTTGGGTTATGTAAAAGTTTTCATGGAACAAGCCATTTTAATGGTAAAAGAAGAGTAATTATTTTGGTTGGGACCATGTATTACAGTGTTTATAAAGTATCTAATCCATCTCCTAACAATGTTGCTGCTGTCAACTCTCATTCTTGGAAGAATTATTTAATAACCTGCAAAATGATTATAATAATGCAAGCCATGTTATATATATAAGGTGATTTGGAGCCATCAAGAAACAAATCTGATGAGGGGTCCTTCAAAAAAATTCCAACATTTCTCCCTCTCAATACATAGAATTGCTAGATTACAAACCCTTGTGCTTCATGGTTATTCAGGTGTAATCATAATCTAGGAAAGTCCTGTCTGCAGATGAACTTGTGATGGAACAGATTAGTTAAATTTGTAAAACTTGGAGTAGATCTTGGGAAGCTCAATTTTTTTGGTTGTTCCTGGACCTATTATAAGAAGAGTGAGAGTTTTCTTTTTGTCTTACATATATTCATTATTTTCATTGTTGCACTTTGGAATACTCCAACCCAGTCTTAAGGAATTTCACTAAAAATGTTTGACTTTATCAGACTCATACCCATGCCACATTCTAGGCATGTACGTCCACTTATTGGGAATGTGACAAGAAGTGACTGCAAATGTGTCTTCTCATGAACAATGTAGTGTAAATATCTAAAGAGCATGTAATTTTTATTTTCCCTCCTGCACATTCACAGAATATATTTAACTACTGGATTTTGGGTTAAGGATGTTTGTAATGTACTGATTAATATGAAATGAAGTTACCTTATTGGCTTCTTTCCTACCATGAGTTTCAGAATAAATATAGAAAATGGCCTTGATATCAAACTACTTTTGAATGTTGAAAGAAAAGTAGCTAAATTTTTGCTTGTAATATATGATGTTTGGACAGGGGAGATTTTTCTGAAAATCCATGGAAATAAATTTAGTACTTCTCTTCCATGCCTCCCTCTGGCCATTATAAATAATCTCAGTTCTTGCTATGTGAATCTTGTTTTTAGTTTCAAGATACATTACCTTCTTCTCTATCTCCAGCCTCATCTCTTCATTTGCAGTGGTACTTAACTGAACAGGAGCGACTTCTTGTTAGCAGTAAATGCACCACAGATACTATACGAATCGTTTCTGGGGTATCCAAATTAAATGTTGAACTGTGTTATGAAAATGGTTTAATAAATTTCAGAAGATATAAAGTTTTCAGAATAATTGTCTTTATACATGTTATACGTTGTTAAAATACACAGTTCCCCAGGTAAATACAACTTCTGTTTTCTTTATGCTGTAATGGCTTTCAGGACCCTTAAATGATGTGTGTTCCATAACCAGTTTTGGACAATTTGGTCTGCCTGTTGGTGTGTTTGCCTCACATATCCTTGCCTATCTCTGCATTAGTATTTATAGATTTTCGGATATTTTCAATTCTCTATTTTGAAATGTCATTTATAAACCTGAAAACATTTTTACATATATCTTTATTTCATTTGCATCATTTTCATCTGAAATTCTTACCTTGTATCTGAAACTTTACTATGAAGGAGAGCATCATCTTCATTTATTTTGGCCTCCTCTGTTTAATATTGTGGGACCAAACATAATATATAAAGTTAATAGTGAGTGGAGAACATATTTTTAATAACTCACCTCATACAATTTCAAATTTATTTGATTTAAGACCATTGGTTTCGAATGAATTTTTCATTCATCTTCAGTTTATTTTCATGACTCCAACTGTTGAAATTCTATGTTTGTTGATTTCACCATGGTTATTACCCGTTTAAGGAGTAAGCACAGTTGTTGATGGAGGGCACTGCAGACGTGTTTATGCAGGAATAGAACACGTGACACTGCTATCTACGAGTGCAAAGGGGAATGGGACGTGGGACGCTGACAGTGTACACTGCCTTATATGACGTCACGTGTACCAACAAACAGAGCTTCCAGATTCTTCCGCCTGCAGAGATATTTTGAATGAGTAATACCTCTAATTCTGCCATCTTTGGTTGGCTTTATAAATTTTTTTCTATAGGAATATCAAAATTCATTGACCGATATTTATTCTTTTAAATGAATATCTTCTCCCAAACTGTTCATTCTAATGGTTTATTCAATTGTTTCAAATTGTGAAATTGAAAATTAGCAATTGCTGCACATAGTTTATTAGAACATCATAAAATTAATAGAGATGCAAAACTTTTGAAACAATTGGATAAACTATTAGAATTAACAGTTTGGGAGAAGATATTCATTCAAAAGAATAAATATTGATCAATGAATTTTGATATTCCTATAGAAAAAAAAATATTTAAAAATTTATAAAGCCAACCAAAGATGGCAGCATTAGAGGTAACCATGGTGAAATCAACAAACATATAATTTCAACAGTTGGAGTCATGAAAATAAACTGAAGATGAATGAAAAATTCATTCGAAACCAATGGACTTAAATCAAATAAATTTGAAATTGTATGACATGAGTTATTAAAATATGTTCTCCACTCACTATTAATGATATAACCTCATAATGTTTACTTCCCAACATTAATTTTAATATATATATAAAGATTGTGCCTCTAACATTGTAAATTTTGAATTTGTTGATTCATTTATTTTGCTGATTTACATCAAAACGTTTTAAACATTTTAACCTACAATTACAGGAGTCTCCAGTTTCTTGAATCTGAGCTCTCAATTTTTTGTTAGTATCTTTAATCCTGCCAAAAACTCTTCCTCTTCTTACAGCTTTCATAAGATACACTGTTATTGAGCATACTCATTCATTTTGAATGTATGTGATTCCAGTTTTCACTTTCCTCGCACAATACTACTAGTAAAACAACATATGAAGCAATACAATGAAAAAATAGCATACATGTAATTCTCCTCCCAAATAAGACCAATATTGAATATATCCAGTTCTATTACTCTACACCTGCACTGCAACAGTTAGATTAAAATGACTTGCCTTCCTTTTCACCTGTTCACTATAGACTTACCTTTTTTTTCACTATCAAATGGGCCTTGGGTTCGATCCCCGGTCGGGACAGTTTTTCTGGGTTTTTCCTCACCTGTAAGACCCAAACGGTCCCCGAAATCATGTGGCCATAGCAATCATCGTATTCATATTCATCTTAGATTAAGCTTGGGATTAGGGGCTATCCTGGTGCACCACTATCATCATCCATCATATCATCGGGGTAACATAACCCTGCCTTCTAGGCGCCCCAACCTCAGAAGTGGGTTACAAGTATGCCATGCCAGGAGAGAACACCAGGAATGTCGAAGGGCAACCTCGGGTATTTGCAAAAAAAAAATCTCAGTGACTAGCCTTACTTTTGCTCCGTAAATTAGCCCATATAAAATTCACTGCTCAAGCTATATGAATGTGCCCTTAACTGATTTTTTTTTATCACATTTACTGACTTACCTCTCTTTTTCCCTATAGTCTTCAATTCCATCATTGCATTTCCTCAAGAAAAGATAGTCTCCAACGTAACATACAGAAATTATTTGGAGTCTGTTCATCTTACCTCAATATAAATGCTGATTGATCTTGAACATGTTTCGCTTATATCATAATTACTGATATGCTATAATTGAAACATGTTCAAGAACAAATCAACATTAATATTGAGTTAAGATGAACAGACTCCAAATAATTTAATTAAAAAAAATCTCAAAATATTACTTCCTAAAATAAAATATTAAATACAGGAATATGTTTGAAAATGACTTGAAAGCACTAGTGGGTAACACATAGAAGTAATTATTTTGAAATTATATTTTATTTAATATTTTTCAAAATTATACAATAATTCATGTAATTAAACTCCATTATTTACTGCTTCAAATATCTTATTGTTTCTATCACATACAAGAAACTGCAAAACAATAAGACTGAGGAACATGTATATAATTTACTCATTTTATAATTTCATACTGCGTAACATTCTACAGCATCTCTCAAATGTTCACAGGCAATCAGTTCTAGTAAAATATTTAAAATTGTACTGCACATTTTGAAGTTACTGACCATTACTTTAAATAGTTTATATTAGTTGCATGTTATGAACACCAAGCTAATTAAGAAAATATATAATCAATTGAGTTGGTGTTTACGTGATGAAAATCCATATTTATTAATTGAATAAAAATAAAACATAGTTTTATTTGATTTTCATATTTATTATATAATTAATAAGAAAATATAATAATTTTTAATTGTATAATTAATAAGAAAATAAGAAAATAAATGCTGGAGGGAAAATTTTCTATAGGATCGTAACAGGCCTTGGCCTAATACTTGGAAGGAAGAAGAAGAATAATAAGAAAATATATGTATAACAATAAATCACATAAAAACCTAAAATATTTTTAAATTATTACAATATCATCACTGATTAAAATATTATAGAACAAAAATATAATTAACAATTTACTCTACAATGGGATTTGACGAGCCTTCACTTTACACCATTGTTGTCTCCGTTAAAATTTTATTTTTCTTTCTCAAATAAAGCAACTAAATTCAGATTAAGAACATCCTGAAGTACTTGCTCACCTGCATATCTTAAAATATTGTGTAAAACATCAGTAGCCCCATGATATGAAATTCATTAATCAGTTTTAAATTAATTCCTACATCACTTCCTAGAACAAAAGAGCTTCTCAGCAACCTTCAACATTCTGATTTAAGATTCATTGTACATGTTGTCTGCAAGTGTGTACAAAGAAGACAGAAATACATTAACATGGACATCTGTTTCAACATATGTATCATCTTGAAATCCATCTCTCCAAACCCAATTATGAAAAAAAAAATTATAGAGAAATTATAACAAAGTTATATGACGTAACTAACAATGTTACATTTTACAATATGAGAAATGTAAGCTAGGGTGAGTTATTTTTTAAGCTTTTCTAAGTTTAAGACTGATGTGTATAAATATTTATCACTGTTAGACTTAATAGTTGCAAATGTTATAATTTGCCATAAATTGTTCTTCATAATTTTTTACTCAATTATTAAATATATTGCTGTCATTGCTGCTTCCAGGTCGCAACGATGTCACAAAATATCATATTTGATTTACAAATAGCCTTCACTTTTAAAGAGAAGTAGTATTTCAAGTTACTTGAAGTATTCTGCAACACCATCACCAGATCTTTATTCTTTGTTTGTGTAATCCATTGAACTTCCGGTCTCTTTAGGGATGTAGCTTGCAGCTGATTTATTGGAGAAATGGCTTGATTTCTAAAAAAAAAAAAAATGCAATATGTAATAAAAACTTATTGTGTTGTACAGATCAACTCACATAATACACGCATATAGCAGTACAAGTGAATTATTCATAACTAGCTGAAGTTATTTTATCAATAATTAAAATTATAGATTTCACAATCAACATAGTATACCACTGGTGTATAATACATAAGGATTACTGTATGCTGGCTCAACTGCACTTTTACTAGCGCTTGATTTTTCAGTTATATTATTGTAAACTATAGCTCTTCTTTTGTATTTACTAACATTATTTATTATTTTAAACTTTTTCAAACAATTTTATAACATTATTAGACAGTTTTGAAGTATTTATTTAAATATGCAAATCACAATATTATGACACTGTTACACAATATTGTGATGCTAACTGCTATTTTCTCCACAGAGTATATTACTTAGTCTATGATTTTTCTATCGCTGTTTTGGGTTATCGCTGGTTGGATCAGCGTTAGGGAGCGATAAGTAAGTGTACACCCATTTTTAATAGAGTTTGGTAATTTTAATATTATTAATATATCTTTATAACATAGATTTGGGGACTTATTGCAAATATTGGTCATTTAAATTTCATAGCGATGGATAGTATTCGAGGATGATAATCGATATGTGGTTCGATTGTGGGTTATCGGTGGCTCTACAAACTGTGGTGCATGCGCACTGTTATTCTATAGGACTTTGAAAATATTTGACGCTAGTTTAAATGCAGTTTTGCCTGCATGCTTAGTAACTTGCATTTCTTAGAATTTGTAACTTCTGTGTATCATAGATTTGCATATGCTGATATGTCAAATGTTATCATTGATCTGCAGTTACTTCATGAATTATTTTTAGTGCTACAGGTGTGTAGTCTACAATATTAAGACTCGTCAAACATATTATTTAAAGAAAAGTAGTATTACAGAATTAGAATAATAAAATCAAATAATAAAGATACTGCTGCATTACATATAATGACTGTTCTGTTCTGGAACATGTTTTCAGAGAAATACTTGATCTTACAATTAATGACAATATATGTTAGGCCACTATACAATTTTAGTATAATTCCCACTGCTCTAACGTTAAATAACAGGAAAATTTTCTTGGATGTCAGATATATTACCGGTACTGATTATCTACAAGGCATTTAAGATTAACACATTTTTGGAAATTATCTCTAGAAATATTTGTATTTAGACCTAGGATCTCATTACTTGTTCTATATAATAGGTATATACATACTAGATTTAAATTATGGTACTTGCTAACAATTTCAACAAAAATAGGCCTACTGTATTTAATATCCCAAAATATTAAGAATTTTATAAAATATATTTCTGTAATTGGTAATTAAATATATAGTTCAAAAATAGTCCATAAATAATAAACATAACCTCACATTATTTTGTAATGATACTAAACTTGGTTTTAAATATGTATTCATGAGTGAATAAAATTAGTAATTCATTGTGTAAAGTACTGGTATTATACATGAATAAAATAATTTTCATTAACGAATTAAACTTACTTTTATTTATGCCTGACTTGTTTTATATAGTAGGATAGTATTCATACTAGATTTATATTATTTGCTAACAATTTTAATAAAAATAGGCCAACTGTATTTAAGAACTCAAAATATTATGAATATCAAATAAAGCTCAAATACGTTCTAAAATATATTCTGTAATCAGTAATTAAATATATTGTTAAAAAATAGTCAAATAATAAACATAACCTCACATTATTTTGTACCGATACTAACTTGGTTTTAAATATATAAGCATGAGTGAATAAAATTAGTAATTCATTGTGTAAAGTACTGGTATTATACATCAATAAAGTCAGTTTCAATAATGAAATAAACTTACCTCTCCGATGATCCAAATGTACAGTTGCGTATCAGGTAGACAGGCCTGGTATCTTCGAAAGTCTGCGATATCACTGTAATCGTAATTTTCAAACTATTCACACAGTTCTTATACCCAACTAGAGTATTTTCAATTCAATTGGCCTTCAAAATAATAATTAAAACCATATTCACGTTCAATGTTAAAAATGTCCAGTTTTTCACACGCCATTTTAATATAGGAATCACCCTCCGTTATATATCACCCTCCGATTTTACCGACCAATTTCGTCCGGTTACGGTTTACTAACGAAATGCGACGAAATAACTCCCGGTGAAAAGTTACTGTTTGTTTGTGAAACGCAAATTGTAGTGAAGCTGGGAAACACGCCGTTTAATTCACCGGCAACTCGGTTACCTGTGTTGGTGAAACCGGCCCTAAATGTATTGATATTACTCTGTTACATCTCATGTTACCGACACGTTTACCAATATGCTACTTCACGTTTCTGCTATCCTACATGTGATTTTTTCTCACCCATAATAATAATAGCCTAATTAACAATAAAATTTACTGCACAAAATTGACAAATATGAGGTTACGGTTAAGTCAAAGTTTAGCTTTATATGTGACTGTTGTGGGTATTGTTTTGTTTTTTATCACATTCCGTCAAGTTTGCTTTATTATTGTACCCATAATTAACCCATTCAATTTAGGATTAAATGCTCATTGTATTTCCCCAGAAACCGTATTTAAGTCAGCGTAAATTATATTGTCTATTTTCAGACATTCAAAACGAACATAAGATTACGGTAGGCCTACTTGCCATCTCAATAAGGGTGAAAGCTAAAACACATTACTATTCATAAATGTTAACAAAACATTACCCTGCTAAGGGATGTACATAAATTACAAGATATACAAAAGGCTGAGTTAAGCAAGTGTACCTCGTCTTCTGAGTTAGAGGCCATTTAACAGCTGGCGAGCCTACCTCGTGTTCTGAGGCGAATGGATTAATATCTATCTTCCAACGTTGCGTATTGTTAATATGGCGTATTTAAATTATTATATATTATATTCTCATTATATTTTCAGGTATTTTCCGAACTTCCTCTAGACAAGAACCATATAACCACACACACACACAAATGTAGGCCTACATATATACTCTATTACCCGAACAAAATTCACGCCTGAACCGGGATTTGAAACCGAGACCTTTAAAATTATACGTTAGTAAGGTTCCGATTGTACCATTCAGACTCCCAGTGCAACCATAATTTTTTCCTTCTTTATATACAGTTCTCTATCTTTAGAGGCTGTGGGCATCACTTGTAGTGTCAGCTGACGGCTTCTATAACAAGAAACCATATTTAATGACTATATAACTCATGCCACAAATGCTAGTCAATGACCAATCACGTTTCAATGAATGTTGTTTTACAACCAATGACAGTCGTGTTTCACCTCGCCCTTTATCGTTTTCTCTTTATCAGCTCCTGCTTTTGTGGTAAAGAAAGCTCCTCCTTTTTAATGTTCTGAACATGTCAAAGCATTATTTTTCTCCAACAAATACATTGAATATAGCAAATAATGAAAAGATTCCTTGATTTTACTGAGTTGTTTACTAAAAAAATAAATGAATAACCCGTAATGTTGATTATGATATATAGTTTGATGTGTTTCATTATTTCTCCACTTGGGTACACTCTTACAATATTGCGATCTTATTTAGCAATAAATAATATGATGAAGCAGGAGTGAATAAACATAAGCTCATATTTCTGATTTGTTTTCAAACATCGCCGTTTACATTAAATATATACATATTTTAAAATAACTATAGTTAAACAGGAGGTTGGCAACAACTAATGTGGGAGTTGTAACAAAGACAAAGACAAAGCGGAGGAAAGGACGATAAACCGTGAGTAGAGAACAAATAGAGAGCTAAATTGTAACGCAGGTGATAGTACAAATTAATAGACACAACTGAAAATGTAGGCAAAGTGGCATACGTCTAAATAGTAAAACCACAGACGACAAAGATGAAAGTAGAGTTAGTGAAGTGCCATAACGTTGAGTGCAGTGCAGGGTTACCAACGGCGAAGTTGCAAACATCTATGCAAGCAGAGAGTAGGACTACAAGATA
Source organism: Diploptera punctata (assembly GCA_030220185.1). Taxonomy (NCBI): domain Eukaryota; kingdom Metazoa; phylum Arthropoda; class Insecta; order Blattodea; family Blaberidae; genus Diploptera; species Diploptera punctata. The sequence goes on from JASPKZ010009269.1 coordinate 74,494, forward strand.
ACTGGCGACATCTGTTAGCAACAAAGTGAACGGCAGAGGCGAGCAGCGGGCGACCAGGCGGCAAGTACTACCATCAGCCGGAGACTGACAGAACTAAGACAGTAGCAAACCAGAAATACGAAGGAATAATCGGCCGAATACCAGACCACACCCACATCAGATCCCAAGGCAGAGACCACCATATCACAGAAAAACAGATACACCATGGCGGGTAATATTTCAGGCAGGAAAAACAACACAAAGAACAATCAATCTAACCGCACAAGTACAAGCGACGAGGAAGATTGCGCGGGAAACAGCGGAGGTATAACAGACATGTTTGCAGACATACTAAATGAAATCAACGAAATCAGAAAACAGAACGAGGTTTTCAGAGAAGAGACTAAGAAAGACATCGCAGATCTAAAGAACCAAATCAAGAATTTCGACAAGAAACTGGAAGAAAAATGCTGCTCACTAGAAGAAAAAATAACCAGCGGGGAAAACAGCACAAACGATTCGGTCAGACGAATAGAAGAAATGCTAAAAACACTGGAAAACGCAGTGGAAAAAAGACAGCGCAGTGAAAAGAGAAACAATATAATTATAAAAAGCAAGGACTTTGACGAGGAAGCAAACAACTCAAATGATGACAAAGTTAAAGCAATACTCAGAAAAATCGAATGCAAAGAAGATTTTTATTTATTTTGAGCACCACCACCACACCCGGGTTACCTCGGGCATAATGCCCTTATCCCTGGGTCTGCCCTATGTCCCTATTTATATCTTATCTTTATTGAAATACATAATAAATATACAATTCGGTTATTTGAAGTGTGTATTTGTTACATAAAATTAAAATAAAGTGTGTTTTGTTTGTTTGTGTATGTGTGTTAATGTGTGTATATGTGACTGTGTTTTTAGTGCTTGTTTGTGTATATGTGTGTGTGTAGTAGCAGTAGTAGTTGTAGTAGTAGTAGTAGTAGTAGTACAAGTAGTAGTAGTAGAAGGGGACTGATGATGATTTTAACGCCTCTCTTGTCTCCGCTGGTCTTCGTCTCGTCTGAATCCCAAGACTCTTCTTCTGTACTTGGTGAGGGACTTGAAGGCTTCCTTCCCGGTCCAGAATTCTAAGGCGGGCAGCCATTGTGTCTCACCGATCATGGCTGCTTCCTCCAGCTCCTGCCTGAAGACATTGTACTTGGTACATTGATAGAGCACGAGGACTACTTCGTCCTCTCCGGGGTTGAAACAATCACAGAGAGGTGAGTCGGCACGTCCTCTTTCGTGCAGTTTGAACGGAAGAGCCCATGACCTGAGAGGATCTGTGTGGTGTAGTGGCTGGGAGTTATACATGTAGTGTGCATTCTTTTCTGGACTCTTGGGAAGAACTGGAAAGTCTGGCGTCCATGGGGCTCCTGTTCCCATTTCAGTTGCCACTTATCGAGGAGGTGAGAGTCGATAATTCTGCGGACGGCGTCCCTTTCATCTCGTTCGGCGTATAGGTCCGGAGTAATGAACGTTCCCTCGATGTGGACGGGAAGCCCTCTTCGGAGACGATGTCGTTGAATCCTCCTCTCTATGTACAAGTCTACTGGGAATACTCGAGCTATGACTGGCAGGCATGCTCTCGATACAGTGTTATAGGCTTTGGTGACATGTATTAGCACATGTCTTTGTGCCGCCAGGTGCTTGTTTTTGTGGTATGCATTTAGTCGTCTCGCCCATCCATGTGCAGCATATGCGCATATCTGTTGGAACAGCGTTTTATATAGCCTTACGTAGTTAATAGTATCCCTAATTCTGTCCACCCAGACGGGCCATCGCGTGGAAGAGGTTTTTGGCCTTTCCCGCGTTGTCTTCAATATGGGCGTCAATTTTCATATTTGTTTGGATCCTTACTCCGAGGTATTTGATTTGCTGAACGAATCGCAGTCCTCTTTGTTCAATTCCACTGGTCAACAGTGATTTTGTTACATAAAAGATTTTGGGTGATTCTTATGTTTTTTCATCTGCTGATTCCAAAAATGAAGTCAGAAATTTTCAATCACCCACTTTTTTTTTAATTTTGAAAATAATTATTTTCCTATTTATTAGCATTTTTGGTATATAACATGACGATTAGATGGATTATTTTACATTTATATTTAATTTCATTGTGACAACAATGGACTTAAAATGTTTTTCGATTGTTGCCTTGAATTCATAACTTACAACAATGACATTCTCCTACAAAACTGTGATTGTATGTTTTAAGTTCGCAGTTGAATAGAAGCTTTCTTAAAAGAAATAAGCTAATTCTGTGCTCACTTCCGTAGTCAAGTGAATTGTGATAGAAGTGTATTGTAAAGACTAAGTAGTGTACTGTAAAGAGAAGAGTAAAATTGTATTTGTATAAGAAATATGTCTCGAAAGTGTGTTAACGATAGAAACAACTTTTGTTTCGGGAGTGGTGAGCTCTCTTTCAAAGGGCAGAAGCGAAAGTTTACTCCTGTAATAAGAAGAGCTTATCACTGTTAATTTAAGAACAAAATAGACCAGAACAAGATATGGGCCCCGGAAATCTGTTGTACCAAATGTGTAACACTATTAGCTGGCTGGTTGAAAGGATCCCGTCATGTGCCTTTCGCAGTCCCAATGAAATGGCGCGAACCTAAGGATCATTTGACAGACTGCTACTTCTGCTTCACAAATATATCTAGAATAACTTCCAAGTCAAGACACATAATTAAATATCCAATGTTAGATTCGGCAATTCGGCCGGTACTTCATTGGCCAGGGTTACCCATACCAATTCCACCAGATCACATAACAATGATTGAAGAACTTTCTGATGTTCAGGATTTACAGAATGATTCAGATTTTGCGGAAGATGATGCTATAAATGAAACTCACTTTCTAACACAGGAGGATTTAAATGATTTGGTTCCGGATCTTGGTTTAAGTAAAAGCAAGGCAGAATTACTTGCTTCAAGATTGAAAGGATGGAAGCTACTGCAGGATGACACCAAAGTAACTTTTTTCCGCAATCGCCAAACGGAATTTGAGGATTTATTTTCTAAAGTAAGGACCTAGTTTTCTGCAATGATGTTGAGAATTTGTTCCAGTCACTGGGTGTTGACAATAAATCTGAGGATTGGCGTTTATTCATAGACTCCTCGAAAACAAGTTTGAAAGGATTGTTACTACATAATGGAAACATATATCCATCCATTCCTTTAGCCCATGCAGTAGGTATGAAGGAAAATTACGATAATATGAAGCTCTTACTATCCGCTATAATGTATGACAATTTTTCTTGGATTTGAAAGTTATAGCCATCTTACTTGGGTTACAGCTTGGCTATACTAAATATTGCTGCTTCTTGTGCAAGTGGAATAGCAGAGATAGAAGTAATCATTATATTAACCCATCAACGTGGACATTTAAACATTGCGTTCCCTTCCCAGATGCAGAAGGACGTGTTAAAACGCCAGGACTTTTAAATATCCACATGCAGATTGCCATGTCAACATGCGTGGTACATCTATGATTTCCAAAGCCTATAACTAGGTTGTTCTACATGTTGGAGAACTTATTTTTTGTCACCCTGTTAAGGAAAGATTCCCCTTCATGTTACGACATAATTTATGACAGGGCAAGAGGAGTGAGGTAGCTACTTGTTAGTGAAAAAAATACTTTTTTATTTCAGCCAGACCCTCTTCTGAACATATCCCGTGCCTTATTTTTGCCGAAAAAGAATAAATATCTGTAAAGTGTCTCATTGTGTGGTCTCAAACTTTTCTTTTGAAACTATTATCGCAGTCTTTGTGAAACAGTGGCTCGTGCCTGTGCAGAAAACCAAGTGTTGTCAGAAGAGAAACATTTTAAGTTTGTCAACAAAATTTTAGATGAGATTGATAAACATAGTGATTTAGCGTCTATATCAGATAGTGAGGATACTTTCTTGGGCACTGGACTATACACAACCCCCTCACGATATAAGTGATAGGGACAGATGCTGTGTGGACGAGGGGCATATTCAGACACTTTACACGTGTTTTGATTGCTACAGGGCTAGGGGGAGTGTCCACAGATTTTGTATGGCCAAAAATATGGACACGTTTAATTCAATACGAGAGAACTTCTGTGACATCAGTGGTCCACAGTTCGATGTTTCTGGGGACATTGTTGCTCGATTCGAGGAAATATTCGACCATACGTTGTTGAATATTATTGTTGAAAGAAACAAATAAATTACGCCCTACAATCATTATCAAAATCGACTTTCCGTGAGCAACGGATCTGTATAACCAAGGTAAGATTAGAAATATAATGTAACCTAAATATAATTTATTAATAATTTGGTGTATCGATCTAAAATTAGCTCCAAATAACAGATACCTACTTGGTCTTTTAGGAAGCCTGATAGAATGACATAAATTAGGTTCTCATAGATTGCGATGGGCAGGACATCTGTCCACGAATGGGTAATGAAAGACGTGTATGGAAGCTTCTTGTGGGAAAACCAGAGGGAAAACGGCCAGTTACTAGACCAAGAATGAATGGGAGAATAACATTAAATATGAATTGAGGGAAGTAGATCATACAGGGGATGATTACAACACATTAGCTCAGGATAGGGATGTATGGAGAGCTTATGTCAGCACGGCCATGAACTACAGGTTCGAGAGTGCCAGTGAGTTAGTTAGTTAGTTATCTAAAATAAGTTACTGGGTGAATAGTTTAAAAATACTACCGCGCAGATGGACTGCATGGACTTTTAAATGACCGCACAGAAGGGAGGGAGCCGGTCTCGTATATGTACGTCAAACCGCGCTCAGGGGTTAAAATAACTGGCCAAAGAGAGAGTCACTTAATGCAGGACAAGAAAATGTTCTTCACCAACCACTTCCATGTTCTGAAAAAATCTTATTGCCTCCACTACATATTAAACTAGGCTTGATTAAAAATTTTGTGAAAGCAATGGATCGTGATGACAGTGCACTTCTCTTCCTCAAAAATAAATTTCCAAGGATCAGTGAAGCTAAATTGAAAGAAGGGATATTTGTTGGCCCTCAAATAAAGGAACTAATGAAAGATACGCAGTTTCAGAACAAGTTAAATGTGCAAGAAACAGCTGCATGGCAATCTTTAAAAAATGTTGTCTCAAATTTTCTGGGGAACTTCAGGTCTGATAACTACAGAGAACTTGTCAGTGAGATGATTGAGCACTACAAGATAATGGGATGTAATATTGTCTTTGAAAATTTACTTTCTGCACTTCCATCTTGATTACTTCCCTGAACATCTAGGGGCTGTGAGCGACGAACACGGGGAGCGCTTCCACCAGGACATCGCGGAAATGGAAAGGCGCTATCAGGGTAAATGGTGTCCAAATATGTTAGCAGACTACTGCTGGACACTGAAGAGGGATATTCCTAAAGCGAAGTACAGCCGAAAATCCAATTCACATATATTTTGGGTGAGCAAATATAATTTCAGCTAAGATATAATAAATTGTAATGTATAGACACGAAAAATGTTTTTCATGTGATTACTCGAAAACCCTGGGTGATGGAAACGTTCCGTGAACAGATTTGAAATCAGCACAAAAAGTAAGTTAGAAACACACATTTTCTCCCTTGTAACATAAAACATTTCAAATTTTGTTGGTCAGTGTTCTTATTGTTGGTGGACGCGCTGGGTGCAGTGCGCCTTTTAGGAGCATGCTGATGGTTTTCTTTGGGCATAAGGAGAGTTTGTGCTGCTTGGTCCATTGTGTTGTTATGTGGACGACTTCTTGAGCACTCTCCTCTACATGTCTCCTGGAGTTGCTCGAAATGAGGATTACCGGGTCGTCGGCGTAGGCTATCGGTTGGGCATGTGGATATTCTTCTAATTGCTGGAATATTTCATCCAGTACTAAGTTCCATAGGCTAGGTCCGAGTACAGAACCCTGTGGGCAACCAATCGTTACATTTCTATGTATTCTATTGTGGTTTTCCACTAGGGTAGCTGTTCGTCCTTGGAGGTAGTCTCTGATTACTTTGTATAAGTTCGAAGGGCAGTTCCTTCGTTTTAGAGCTAGGAAAATGCTTGGTCAACACAGAGTATCGAAGGCGCTTTTGAAGTCAATGAAGATTCCGATAGTCAGTTCCTCTTGGCTTCGTTCAACGATGTCGAAGAGTTCTGTGATGGCGTCCTCGGTACCTTTGCCTGGTTGGAAACCATACTGTCTGTTCGATGCGGCTTGTTAGAGAGTTGGTTGGGGTTGTAGGAGGATTAGCCTCTCATAAAGTTTCCCCAGTACTGGCAGCAAGCAGATGGGTCGGTAAGATTTTGGGTCAGTAGCGTCCCTGTCCCCCAATTTCATGATTATTTTTATTTGTCCTGGTTTCCAAATGTTGGGAAAGACTCCATGCTTGAGGCACACGTTGTAGAGGTTTAGGAGTCCGTCTTTAAAGTGTCTCCATCCTTTCTGTACTAGCTCCACATTGATATTGTCTATACCAGGGACCTTGCCATTATTCATTTTCTCCATGGCCATTTCCACATCGATGAGTTCTACTTCTCCTGTAGGATGCGTGTTCAGTATTTGACCCGCCTCTGCTCTGATATTGCGGTGCAGCACTTCATCCGTTTTTACTTCGCCTTTGCGGATGAGGTATGTCTCTTTCCATGTTCTGGCGTGACCAGTTGAGTGTTGTACTGCTGTCATGACCTGACGTAGGAGAAATTTCTCTGCCTGGAATTTGTAGGCAAGACCCCATTGGTTGGATGCTGCTTGCGCGGTTACGTAGTCCCGCCAACTCACTCTTCTGGTGTCTTTGATGGCGTTCGTGTAAATTCTTCTTATGCGCCTGTAACTTTCTTGACGCTCAGCACTTTCCTCGCCGCGACCTCGCTGAAAATCCCGCCGAGCAGCGTAGATCATTCTTTTTAGGTCCGTCAGCGTGTTGGTCCACCAACGAGATGTTTTCTTGTGATTGCATATGCATCTTGATATGTTGCAAACCGCTGCTTTGATTGTGGAGTGTTGTAGTTGTCTAACGTAAGGGAAGATTTCAGCCCGGTTTTCTATTGGTGGGATTGTACTGGTGGGTCGTTCTAGTTCAGTTGCATATGTCAGCCAGTCAGTTCGCCGAAGGTTATACTTAGGAGGAGGTAGAGCGTTCGGTTGTTGAACGTTGATTCCATTTATTATGAATTCTAGCACTGTGCGGCTGGATGATGTTACGTCCTTTATGTTTCTCCACTCATGCTGCATTCTTGCCGCTCTGGGTGTTGCCAGTGTCACGTCGATGTAGGAACTATTTGCCCCTTGTATGCATGTGGGGCCTTGAGCTCCGTCGTTGAGGACTTCTAGTGTGTATTATGTTATAAAATCTTACTTGTAATCCCGCCGGATCTCTTACGGCGGATCCCCACAAAGGTGATTTTGCGTTTGCGTCTGTTCCTATAATCATTTTTAGTTCTGCATGACTCTGGCATACTGTCTCTAATTCGTTAATGAAGCAATGCAAAGAAGACTATATCAGAGCAACTTCATAAGAAGAGACAAATTAGACAGGGGCCTCGTGAAAGTACAAATGAAGACAATGGAAGATAAAATCGCCGTCATGAAAAACAAAAACAAATTTAATGGACGAAACTGCTACATAGATTCTGATCTGACTAGACAGGAAAGAGAGATTCAACAAGCACTCAGCAACGTGCAAGAGAAGAGCGAGAGAATGGTAAGACCGTACAAGTTGGGTATCAAAAAATGTTGAAAAACATTCAGTGGGTAAACTGGACTACTCTCCTTAAAAGCAAGACAACTAAAGCACACTATCTTCCACATGCCAGAACTAGAACAAGCAACGACCATGCAATTACAATATCAACACTGAATGTACAAACACTTAGAACAAGCGAAAGAGAGGAAGAGTTAGATCATGCTTTGAAAGAAATAAAATTCGACGTATTAGGTCTTAGTGAAATTAGAAGAACTGGAGAAGCCATCATAGAAAAACAAAACGGAGACCTATTCTATTATATGGGCACAACTCCTGGACAAAGAGGATTAGGCTTCATCATCAGAAAACAAGTCAAACATATGGTGCAAGAAATAGTAGGGGTGTCCGAAAGAATCGCAGTCTTAAAATTAGCAACTGGAGGCTCCATAATAACAATCATTCAAGTTTATGCCCCAACAGAAGCCTACAGCGATGAAACTATAGAACAATTCTACTGGAACCTGGGAACACCATAGATCAGCACAAATCTGCGATAAACCTAATCAAAGGAGATTTCAACAGCAAAGTGGGCCAACGCAGCCACGAGGATGAAGACCCAGTGGGAAGGTATGGGTATGGGGCAAGAAATGAAAGAGGGGAAAAGCTCGTCCAATTCGCACAACAACATAAACTAAAGTTAGCCAACACCTTTTTTAAGAAAAGGCCTAGCTCAAAGTGGACTTGGCGCTCGCCAGAAGGCAACACAAAGAACGAAATTGACTACGTCCTAAGCGATAAACAGAGAACCATAAGAGATATCAAAGTAGTAGCCAACCTGAAATTCAGTACAGACCACAGGATGGCGCGGGCAAAAATGAAGATAGAAAGAAGAAGGAAGCACCCAGCAAAGCAACATAGACTAAATATAGAAAACATAGACAGCAACAAATTCCAGCTACATCTTCGCGAAAGAATTGCAGAGTCCAACCCCAATCGTGAAGCAGGCGCTCAGGAACTGTACAACTCCCTGGAACAATGTATACTATAGGCGACCAAGGACTCCAGCACACATACGAGAGCTCAGAAAGAAGGCAAACTCAGTCAAGGTACCATTGCCTTAATTGAACGTCGACCGGAAATGCTGCAAACCAGAGACCCTTCGGAGTCGAATAGAACCGAGTATGCCGCAATGGACAAAGCTGACGAAAAAGGAAATACGGAAATATCTGCGAGAGTACCGCACAAAAATAACTAGGCAAATAATAGAAACCTCCAAATCGATAAGGAAAGCAAAGAAGGAAAGACATGGTGGCAAACAATGGTTGCTAGGAAGTAAGAACCAAGCAGGAGGCCGCAAGACATTAAGATCAGATATAATCCAGTCAGCCACAGATTTCTACAAATCCCTATACACAAGCTCCCTAACAATTCGGGCAACAAATCACATAGGCATATCCGATGCTAAACTCGATAACCACGCCGACACCATTCCCCCAGTTCTGGCCAGCGAAATAAGAACTGCAATAGATGAAATGAAAAACGGCAAAACACCCGGAGAGGATGGAATATACAACGAACTGCTAAAACTGGCTTCTGATCAAATACTATAATCACTCACAAACATCTTTAACAAAATTCTGCAGACAGAAGAGATACCCGAGCAATGGAAATCAAACCAATCATTCTCCTCCACAAGAAAGGCACAAAAGACGACCTGAGTAATTACCGACCCATAAGCCTGATGTCCAATCTATACAAACTATTTTCAAAAGTGCTGACAAGAAGACTAACAAAAGCCCTGGACGAAAACCAACCAACAGAACAAGCCGGATTCTGCTCAGGCTTTAGCACAACAGACCATCTCAAAGCAATTAACCAAATACTCGAAAAGACAGTTGAATACCACCATACATTATACCTAGCATTCGTCGACTACAACAAGGCATTCGACTCAGGTACAACATTCAAGTGTCCTCCAGGCATTACACACCCAAGGAATCGATCACAAGTACATCCGCGTTCTGGATAAGATCTACAGCCAGAGTTATGCCAAGGTGATGACAGAAATTGTGGGACAACCATTCAGTCTCAAAAGGGGAGTACGACAAGGCGACCCAATTTCTCCCAAACATTTTACATGCGTGCTTGAAGACATATTTCGAAAACTAAACTGGAGTAAGAAATACGGAGTAAATATAAACGGGTGCAGGCTATCCAACTTAAGATTCGCTGACGACGTGGTATTGTTCGCCAGATCTCCGAAACAACTCCAATCAATGCTACAAGAGCTATCAGAAACTAGCAAAATTGCAGGCCTTTCGATGAACAAAAGCAAGACACAAATTATGTCAAATGGTCCGGAAAACCCAATAAAAGTCGATGGAATGGATCTTCAATATGTAAGCAAGTACGTATACTTAGGACAGCTACTCTCCTTCCATCAGAAAGTAGAGAAAGAAATAAGCAGAAGAATAGCTCTCGCCTGGAAGGCGTTCTGGTCACTTGAAATTCATACTGCTGGACAAGTCACTCAACCGAAAATTCAAAATAGAAACAATACAAACCTGTGTTCTTCCAGCACTGTTGTATGGCTGCCAAACTTGTAATCTTACTGCCAAACTGTAGTACACACTCCAAGTATGCCAAAGGAAAATGGAGAGGAAAATGTTAGGCATAACTGTGAAGGACAGAATCTCGAATACAACACTTCAATCGATCTCCTTAACAATTTATTCTGCACAACAAGCCATCAGGAAAAAGTGGAAGTGGGGAGGCCACGTCGCAAGAATACAGGACGACAGGTGGACAATAAAAACAACCATGTGGGACCCGTACACAGGCAAGAGACAACGCGGAAGACCAAGACGACGATGGGCTGACCTCTTCAAAGAACGAGCAGCGGCTCAATGGTCCAGAGTCGCCAAATGCAGGAAAAGCTGGAGAACGATGGAGAGCCAACTGTGCATTAACTAATCACAGAACAGACAGTGTACACAAACCAAGTGCTACATCCAAGTCAACTTCTCACCACGGAGTAGCTCACCGGGTGACATTCACATTAGAGCTTAACCTCTGTACAGGGAGGCCTTTGCCCTAAAGGGACATACCAGACTTTATTAATTAATTAATTATTTAATTATTTATTTACTTACTTATTTATTTATTTATTTATTTATTTGTTTATTTATTTATTTATTTATTTATTTATTTATTTATTTATTTATTTATTTATTTATTTATAGTTAAACAATGATTTGTGAGTAAACAGCTTAATTTTATTCGTTAAATAGTCTTAACAAATGCCACTCTTGATTTCCAAATTATCTAGATAAATTTATTCACTCCTCACTTCGTGAGTCGTGAATTTATCGATAATTTGGAAATCACTCGTGGCATTACTTATGAGAATGTTTACATTTTAGGAGTAAAGCTTTCTTAATTCTATTTTATAATTGATATATATATATATATATATATATATATATAATGTCCATCGCTGTGGTCTCGAGTTAGCGTGCTGCCTTGTCACGCAGCGGGCCCGGGTTCGATCCCCGATCGGGGCAGTTTTTCTGGGTGAGGTTTTTATCGGGTTCTCCTCACCTGTAAGACAAATGTCAGGAAACCTTTAAGACCCAAACGGTCGTCAAAATCATGTGGCTATCATCATCATCATCATAATCCTTCACCGGTGTGGAAAGCAACGGGAAGGTACCACACCTACAATTCCCTAGTAAAGCTGCAATCATAGCATGAAAAAAGGCTGGTCCTTCACTGCAATCATAGCATTATCATGCTATGCTTGCAGCTTTGCTAGGGAATTGTAGGTGTGGTAGCTTCCCGTTGTTTTCCACACCGGTGAAGGATGATGATGATGATAATAATGATAAGGATGATGATGATATTGATAAGGATGATGATGGCCATATGATTTCGGGGACCGTTTGGGCCTTAAAGTTTTCCTCATATTTGTCTTACAGGTGAGGAAAAACCCCCGATAAAAACCTCATCCAGAAAAACTGCCCCGACCGGGGGATCGAACCCGGGCCCGCTGCGTGACAAGGGAGCACGCTACCTCGAGACCACAGCGGTGGACTATATATATATTTTTTTTCAAGATGTTATTCGCATACTGCTATAATAACATGCACATTTTTAATGTGTTACAACGAACTATTGTAGACTGCTATTTGAACTAGTATCCGCTATCTTAATATTGATTCATAAACTACCTCAATTATTTTATTAAATAGATAATGAAAATTGTAGAAAAAAATTGTCACTTTTAACAATATTCTCTTCATATAGCTTACATTTCGATTTCGTATTCAAATATAGCGGCTATAAAAATTGAATGATTAAAATAGCACAATTTAAGATGATACATTAGCCATGTAAAACGTACAAATGCGACAGTGTGAAGTAAATTGTTTTCATTAGCCTGTAGTAAGGTCAGCATACTTTTTTTCAGTCAATTACGTTGTGAAATTAAGCCGTTTGATATGATGAGGACGCTTTAATATTTTACGAAGATTTACTTCAGGGTATTTCTGTATAGCTACATATGAATAAAAATGTTATGTTCAAGTTTTGAGAAGATGAATCGGATACAAAGTAATGCGGGATTCTTTATACAACGAAATGAACCAGGGGCTTGATGATCAATAAAGCACGCAGGCTGTGATGGCCAACGTGCAGTCACAGAAGAAGTGTCTGTAGCGTCCACACGAGTCCACGAGTAAACAGCCAACTCAGGTATTTGACTCTTCACTACTTCATTTGAATTGTATACAATTTCCTAGTCTAAACGACCTGATATAATATTATTAGGAATGATGATTTTTAGCAATTTGTAGGGTTTACAATATTGAATTTTATTACAACTTAATAGAATAAGGACTTTATTAGACTAACAATAAGATACATACAATGTTATTTACAAATACGGGTCGGGCGGGCAGTAAGCCGTGCGTGCTGTTGACAGTCCGCTACAATAAGTTAATGTTGATAATAATATAACTTAAAACAAAAGACAAAACACAATAATATTAAATTTGATAACAATACAATTATATTATATTATACATTAACTTGGTTATGTAGAATTATTAAGAATTAATGGTATTGCAATTTGTTAATACAATTTTAATAAGAAACACATGTTGTTATAGGTTTGATGATTCGAATAACCTTTGAAATTACTTTAATCAGTAATTAAAGTCACATTAAAAATTTAAAATTGAATATACAAAATTAATCAAAACCATAATAATAATAATAATAATAATAATAATAATAATAATAATAATATACCGTAATAATAAGAAGAAAGTTAGGTCATGAGAGTTGAGGAACACTGTTCGATAAAGTCATAGAACATAACGCAACATTTTGTTTTGACTTTCGTGTTCTTCTGTCAAAATTAAATTTTATTTACTGAATTATATATCAGCATCTACTGGTGTTGGAAAGACCGCAAATACATTTCACACCTGTTTTGATAAACTCTGAGTATTAGAACTTAACAGCCAACATAATTCGCGTGTAGTGTACACCTTTATTTTTCATGATGCTTCTACAAGAAAATATCAAGAAATTAAAATCGTCCATTTTCCATTTTTATCACATGTTGGTTTAATTCTCCCATTTCCCAGGTTATCGTACTTTCGAAATGCATTAAAAAAAGTTGTTTACAGGACTAAAAAAATGAGAATACAAACGTATAAGCCATCATTAACATTTCGCGCTATATCACATTTGCGAAAACCACCACCCTTACATACTACATCTGTATAGAATGGACGTAATATAAGTGCGTAAGTTGTAAGTACGAATTTCATATGCTAAATACAATAAAAAGTCATAATCTATGGTATCCTCAGAAAAAATGTACATATTCCGCATAAATATATCGGTATATTATTTTATAATGATGGCGAGTACTGTATTAATCTGATTACACTGAGCAACAATTAAGAAACTTTTCTTTTTGTTTCAGAAAGAATAAATATGTTATTCTGATAGTATTTGTTCTCCTGAATTCAAATATGATACCGGGTTTTCTCCATCACGCAAGGTTTCCGAGAGAGAGGAATTTATAATTTCAAACATTTTAATATTTTCTACATTCGTAACTACACAATATTCGAACATTCGGACTCACCTAGAAAGTAAGGAATGGCGATTTTCTGCTATATTTCGCCTGTGGAGCATCCCTCTTGATGGTCCAACAATAATCGGCGAGCATACTAGGATTCCATTTTCCCTGATATCTCTTTCCAATAGCTGAAATCTCCTGATGAAAGTGTTTCCCGTGCTCATGGCTCACTGCGCCAAGATAATAAATGGACGAATAAACGTTTATTAAACAATAATTATTTAATTCCATTAATTGAAATTGAAATAAAAAACTATGGGTGATGGAAAAATTCCGAACACATATTCGAAAACACGATAAAAATCTGCATTAAGTACAACTATTGGTACTCATGAGACAAAAATCATGTTGACCAGTGTTATTATACAGTACATAGGAGACCTGAAACGAACATTTTCCTTTGTTCTTTTAATGTCGTACTAGCGTTTAGCATAAATTAAATTAAATTAAAGAACCCGAATGAAGTGAACATTTTTATTAATATTATGCAAGAAGGATTTGCAACATTGCAAGGAGTTATTATGTATTTTATTGTAAATTTCTGAAGGATACATTTTTTCATTCGCGTTTCCTCTGTACTGTATGAAAATAATGTAAACATTTGCCAACGATATTAAATAGGCCTAATACTCTAATACGTTTTGATAAAACCCTACATTTGTGACTCGAAGACTCCATGCTTTTACTACAATTCCCATCAGGTTTTTATAATAAAACATTTTGCACTTATGTCTATGTAACTTTCTCTCCGTGTAAGCCTAGGCTCTATAAATTTTGGGAATAATATACTCTCTAAAGTTCCGTTAAAATAAATCAGAAGATGTAATGAGCATGCCTAGATTCTGATTTGTTCAAAATTAAGATGTTAAAATATAAAATATTACTTTATTGTTACACTAACACGTCTCAAAATTTTATTTTTTTAAATTGTTTTTTTCTTTGTTTGTAAATATAGGCCTACTTATTTCTTTTATCAATTCCTCTCTCCTGTGTTTCTTTATGTTAACTTCTAATCTATCTTTCCTTTTCGGTTTTTTCCTCTTTCAGTATTTCATTTTTATCATTTTCCCCCCTTTTTGTCCTTATTTCTTCCACCTCTTAATTAAATTTACTCAATTGCTAATTAGGCCTACAAAATATATGCCACGATTAGTCTAACATCCAAACGCTGTCTCACATCCACATATACTATTTTACATGGTCATACAATCATTCAGCCAGTAGAGGTGAAATGTGGTCAGCATGTCGTGTCCCCGTGCATATATAGCTGGTTTCCTCAAACTGGTGCCTTGGGCACCGGAATATACTGGCCGAAATTCCATGAGAGAATTCTTCCCCCAAGGGTATTCGAACTAGTGCAAGTTCATTTACGCTACGCCAATTCGTCATGAGCAGGATCAGTTACGGCGCGGGACACCAATTTTCTCATATTAAATTGCCTACTTAATTATAACATAAAATCGTTATTTGGAAACCGTATGAGACAGATATTGCGTGATTGATATCCTATTAAATCAAGGACGTAAAACGTACAAATAAGAGAGGCATTTTTTAATTATTTTATTAAAGCTATGTGAATGAATTGGACTCCAGTAGTGTTGTAAAAAACATTTGGCCTTTATATATTTGTCTTAAAAGTCACGACTGAAAACAAGACTATCTAAATTCGTTCTGTAGTTAAGGGAATGTCTTTCAACCACCCGTTCTCTATAGAGACTGGGGTTCATTTAGTATATGTTTTAATGAGATGAGTTCTATCCATTTCCTACTGGAAATGAAGTCGTGTGGATCATATGACTCGTTATAATGTAGGCCAAGTACCATAGATAAGAATTTGTGTATACTTTCCCCTGAAACTTATATTAGGTATGATATACTTGTTATTTAAATAATGTTTTGTATTATACGATTACTCGGGGGATAAGGAATTGTGTATACTTTCCTCATACTTTGATATATTTCATATTTAAATATAATTTTTGTATAATGCCATTACTCGGGAGGTTGCGAATTTGTATAAATTTTCCACATACTTTGATATGACATATTTATTATTTACATAACATTACTGTATCATACAATTAATCGGGGACGATAAGAATTTGTGTATACATTCCCCGTACTTGTATATGGCATTTATTATTTACATAACTTTTTGTACCATACCATTACTCGGGAGGATAAGAGTTTGTATATCCTTTCCCATATTTGGATATGACATAATTATTATTTACATAACGTTTTTCATCGTAACATTACTCGGGAATAAGAATTTGCGTATACTTTCCCATGCTTCGGTATGGCATATTTATAATTTACATAACACTTCGTATCACACCATTGCTCGGGGAATAAGAATTTGTGTAAACTTTCCCCATACTTTGGTATGACATTTATGATTTACATAATACTTTACCAGTAATCAGGGATACGAATTTGTGAAGGCCTATACTTTCCCCACACTTGGATATGTCATATTTACTATTTACATAACATATTTGTATCATACCATTACTCAGGAGGATGAGAATTTGGGTATACTTCCACCATATTTTGATATAACATATTTACTACTTACATAACTCTATCACACCTTTACTCGGGGGATACGAATTTGTATATTCTTTCCCCATACTTTGATATGACATATTTATTATTCACTTAACGATTTTATATCATACAATTGCTTGGGGATAAGAAAATTTCCCCCTAATTTGATATGACATATTTATTATTTACATAACATTTTTGTAACATACCATTACTCAGGGGGGGTAGGTGTATATGTATATTTTCACAATACTTTGATACGACATTTCGATTATTTACATGACTTGTTTTATTGCTCGGGGAGATACGAATTTGTATATACACATTCCCCGTAAGTTGATATGACATATTTATTATTTACATGACTTTTTATATCATTGAGGGGATAAGAATTTCTGTATACTTTCCTCGTAATTTGATGTGACTGATTTATTGCGGAATAACAGTTATGTGTCATACTATTACTCAGGGACGGGGGTGGCAGCACGTTGTAGCGTAGTTGGGTAAGACAACACGCTTCAAGCCGGAATGTCGAGGTTTGTTTTCAGGATGGGTTCAGGAATTTTAAACTGACATAAACTATTTGGCGGCTCCATTATAATAGTGTCAATTCAGCCTCAAAAGGTAATGAGTACCAGACTACATTCAGGAAGTAAATGCGCCCGTCACACTAGGCTAAAAATTCGGCTGACAACTTGTGCCGATTGGCATTAAAAGTTTTAAGCCTTAACGTCTTGGCGCCTATAGTGTGATCACATTACTTTTACCTTCACCTAGCTATTATCCACATCTAACATCAATTTCCCTTAAATGTTCGAATGATTTTGGTGGAATAGTGCTTATCATATTCACCTCTGGTTTCGAGGTTCTGAGGTACAATCACAGCCTATGTCGGTGAATTTTTCAAGGTGTAGAAATTTAGAATTTTTTTCCTTCGGATGGCAAATAATGTCGTGGGATCCGATCGTAGAATTACAGCACTTAAATGAACCGCATTCAAAATTTTTACACGGTTCTCGGCCACCTTTAATAACCTGAGATGTAAAAGAACGTCGCTAAATAAAACTAACTCAAATATTGACGAAAAAACTGTCAAAAGCCATTTAATAAGTATATTGATGCAAAGAAGTTTGCTCAAGGAAGTTAAGTGACACATATTCGAAGAACTTCACAGTGCTTGCTAAAAGGAAATTAGGAACTTGGGAACCCATATAGATTATGGTATATCAGATTATAAACAGAAGACACGTGACATGAGATGACTTCACTCATTGTTTTTTTTACCATTGTCGGCAATTCAGTGGAATGTAAGAGATTTTGTATCAGAATTTGAATAATTGTAGCAATAAAGTGGTGCATTTTCGTACAGAGGTTCTTCATCAAAATATAATTTACCAAGTGTAAACCTCAGGAAGTGTGTAATAGGAAATATGAATCACCCTTTATAATATACGTAGCTATAATTCGGATTTAATTTAGTTATTCAATATTGATGAAAGTTATTTTTAATTCATATCGAATCCTAGTCATTAGCAAATTACATTCATATGTCACAGCTTCTTCACAAAGTGTAGGAGCTCTAACGGTATATCCAAACTGTTATAACGGACCAGTCAATAAAATATAGATGTGTTTATAGTTAAATCGATGATAATCTACTTCATTAGCTGAATTGAGTATTCTTAACTTAGTAATCTCTCCCATTGTTACTGATCAATTAAACCAGCTGACAATAAAACGTTGAAGAGATTGATTGTTTGTTTCGAATGCAGTAGATCAGTCGGTCAAAAAAAAAAGAAAGGAAAGGAAAGAAAGAAAAGGAAACCAATCACAAACGAGGGGACGTCGAACTGTATGGGGTTTCTTGAAACTATATACAGAATCAGAGTAATTGCGTGACTGTAATCTTACTAACAGACAATTCTGACTGTGGGTACACAGTTTCTGAAACCCATATCTCCCGAATTTATACTTTGTGACTATTTCACTTTGAATAGAGTTTTTCTTGTTCCATTTTATCACATTTCAGAGCTGGCTTTTGCCTCCGGTACAATATCTGCCTTCTGATCTCTCAAACGTTATTTTCAATATATAATGAGAGAGTGTGTCAAGAATTTTATTTAAAAATAAACACATTAGACATATCAGCAAATAATTTATATGAGTTTGTTCAATTAAAGCCTAAAATCTTCTCTAGATATTCAGTAGCCTTTCCTTCCGAATTTTTTCCTATAAGCTGGCTCGGATAATGAATGAATATACATTCTCTCCAGTTTTTTCTCTTCTTTCCGATTTGTCTCTTTTTGCCTAATCTGTTTCCACAGTTTTCATCTTACTTCCTTTTACTGTCACACATGTAATTATAGTTGCTCCCATTAATAATCCGTTCTTAAGATCCTAACATTTTCAAACAATTTTATAATATCGGATGGAATTAAAAATGCTGATTAATATGTAAGAAAAATATTAAATAGTCTACTATACCGTATTAATTAATATACATCAGTATTGTTCATCCGTTTCTCAAATGATTCCCCATTTGAATTTCGTGGTCGGCGACAAGACTCAAATCTCGCCTTTATAAGGCATAAGGGATTCGGATTCGAATCACGAGTCGTGTGTACATTACGCAGCGAATTCTGCAGATGTGTTTTCTCTAAATACAGATGTCGCGACTATTCGAGTAGCGGCCGGTGGCATACTGGTCAGCCTGTCGCGAAACTTCTAGACGTCCGGTTATATGAGACCTCAGTCACTCAGTCGTGAGAGCCGAGGCTGGGAAATCAACCCGTGATGCTAATCTGAAGAGCGATGAGGCAGTGCTTCTTCGAGTGTGAATAAATAAACTGTGAGATATTGTGTTATATGAGGGACTCCAAGGAGAGTAGTCAGTGTGCTTGTACAGTCAATTATTGTGAATCAAGTAAAGAAGATTGGAATTGTTGGTGTAAACCGGTGTGATTAAAGAAATTCTACCGGTCCTAATGCTATAGTATTAACTAGTATTAACGCTACAATTATTTTTGTAAAAATATTCTCTTATATTAATGTTGTATACATAAACAAATATATAATTTATTTATTTAAAAGTCAAGTATTTATCTGGTTAATGGTAAGCACAATAAAGAGCAATAAATAGTACTTTCAAAGTCGAATTTAATAATGATAGCAAATGTACACTCACACAGCATACAAACACATTCACACATACAAAACCCTGATGGAATGGAGAGTATACTTTTAAAGAAAAATTTTCGTATCCAGTTCCAGGAAAACAAATGACCCAGGGTCAATTTCCATAAGTTTTGCATTGCTCTTTTTGTAACTGAATTACTGAAAAGACTCCTAATAAAACAGAATGGTAATTTAAAGATCAAAGAGTGTGAAGACATTATGAATGCTTTTGTACTACCTACTCTAAATGACCAGATTTGTGATGACCATTGTTCGTACCAGTATGACAATGCTTCATGTCATAAAGCAAGTTCTATAGGGAGGTGGTTTGGAGATAATGACGTTGAGATCAGTAGTTTCGACCTCAATACAATCGATTACCTGTGGGATGAATTAGAACATGTAGACTTTGCTCCAGATCCCAACGTTACACACAATTACTTGAGCTACGAATTTTAGATGCAAATTCTTGGTGAAGAAAAGTTCTAAAATATGCTATATTTTAGTAGTAAGAAAACTAGAAAAAGGTCCAAATTTCATACTAACATTACGAAAATCAATTATTACATTAATTTGACACAAAATTCAAACACGTAGTAAAGAGTCTGGATACAATAACTCCTACAACACAATGTTATTAAAATCACATGTCATAAAAACTGTTAAAACACATACTACGAGTATTTATTGCTTCATTTGTTTGTAAGGCTGCCCTCCGGTTACTGAGTAAACACTTGAATATAGAAAATGAATCTTCCAAGTGAACAGACACAAGTGGTGCAGATTTTTTAGCCGTATATTTAATTCCTTGTTTGTTGTAACATCGCGGATTTTGGTTAAGCTATGTCCCAGTTTGTGTTTTCAAATACCCTCCAATGATTTCTTTGCATAAATCAAAACAGACCATTGTAGGCCTCTATCTTTCTAAGGACATTGTTCCTTCATTCTTGTAATGACAGTTGTAAGGGAATTTAACCTTGCACAATAATTCCTGTTTACTTGTCATTCCTTGACCTATTTCACAGCTGAAGAATAATTCGGTGTAGTAACTGAGAAGTCGCATTAAGTCTTAAAATGGTTACAAATAAATACTACATCCTTTAACCATGCACTCTATCTTCTGGAAAATGGAAAAGTTTGGGAGGGAAGTCCTGTACTTTCAACATACATTTCTATCCTAGCAGGAGCCTTTTTTCAGTATTTTATTTTTTCTAGACAGAAATTGATTAGCATTGAATATTCATAGTTTAGTGCTTCACACAATTAATGCAGTTCGTGTGAACTGCTGCTCACTGTTGGCCAACAGAAAGAATGCAAGTGGAAGGAAAGTGGATACACAGGAAACATTCAGTATGGTACTAACTTACTCTACATCAGTCGTCAAGCAGGCGTAAGTTCCGAGTTTTAACACACTAAATACGCCAGGCAATCTTCACCTAATATGTGTTACTACAAACTGTGCTGTAAGATGATGGCCTAATTCCTCCTCTAGCCTCTCACACCTTAGTTGCTTCCTTTTAATACATAGGTTTCAGATTAATAGCCCCAATACCATATACGATAATTAATCCGTAAACACTAACCACAATCGATCATAGTCTATTCCTTCAGGCCACTAAACAACGCATACATTTTTCGAAACTTTGCATCACGCTGGCATTGTCTATCTTTTCGTCATAAAGTAGGTTTTCAACAACATTGGTTTTACTTGGTCTCAATTTAAGAGCGCTACTAAAATGTTCAGAACATAATTTATCTGTTCTGCCTATCAGTGGATTCGTCTAATATAAATAAAACTGGATCGTCCGCTACTACTTGTGTAATCTGTTTTGATTTTTCATCATATAGGAGCTGATAATTATGATATGAGATTCTCGCGGTGCTTTAATCTAGAACAGTCTTCCCAGCATACTTCTGCAAATACAATTTCATGATAGGATTGATAACCTTGGAAGGAGGAATGTCAAACATTTTTAGTGTTTCAGTAAAAAATCCATTGTTATTTCTTGAAACTTAAGAATATAGATTCTCGCAAATAAACAGTTGTCAGAGTCCACCTTAATATGTTGGAGTTAATTATTCCTCAATTGTTTTCGACAAGCTTAATACTATTACGTCTGTTTCATAAATTGTTACTAAAATGTAAAAAAAGTTACGCCTTGGAACAGACCCTTTCCTCTGAATACAATCTGCATTATACTGTTTCATAACATCAAGTATTTTCTCGACATTCACTTCCTGTTTCGGCATGCTGGTTACTGGTAACAAAGGAGAATGACGATGAATGGCAGTGATGACACGCTAGTCAAAGGACAGTCTGAACCGAAAAATGAAAACGGTTTAAATTGGTTGCAACAATCAAAATTACTAATTTCTGATCGTCGCGATTGATTAGTTTCAATTTCCTACCTACATTTTCTTCACAATCAATAGCTTTCACCTAACGGTCGTGCAATAAATTACACACTAATTTACGGACCTTTGGCATAATGTTAATTCATTCAAGTCGGAAACTCGTTTGAAATATTTAGCCTAACGGGAAGCAGAACCCCACGATACTAATTAACAAGGAAGAAGTGAAATTACGTTTACGGCCATGAACTCACCGGTTCGTTAGATCCAGTGAGTCAGTTAGTGTAGAGCTATGAATAGACTATATCCCATCTGTGTGTGAAAGCCTTGAAAAAGTCGAATCTTCATAAAAATTGGCTATGGTCACTATTCCACACGCGTTCCTTAATTGTTATTGTCTTTAATGAATATGTCCACTTCTGCCAAAAATGGTTCTCCTCCCTACCTAATATTATGATCTTCTTCAATTTCCTTACGAGCCATGAACTTAGTGATTTGCCTGGACGAAAAGTTATATTCTTCTTTGAAGCTGCTGACGAAGTGCACAGAAGCTTTAAAATTGTCCAGAGCAACTGCTATAGCAGCATCCGGAACAAACGCTTGAATATGCCAGTAGTGAAATTCTGAACTGGCTCTCTCTCTTGCAGATTATTTTACAGCCTTCAATTTCGATGTTTTATTTTCCTTTAAGTGGCCCGGGTCTTGCCTCTTGCATATAACATAACCTAAAATGACCTTGTAGCTGGATTTAGACTGAATGCGGCTCTAACGGTTCATTAACCGTTATTAAAATTATATTTATACAGAGTGTTGCAAAAACACCGAGAACGGAGGTGAGATAGTGTATTGAAATATGTTGATAACTTTTAATAAGGCACCCTTGTCCGGAAATTATGCATTTTCATACCATGAGTAGTTAATTTCTCAAGAGTTCCGTTAGTTGGATTTCAAGACACATTACTTGACAATACTTTCAGAGTCACATCAATTTTCAAAATATCCACCTCCCATCTCATTGCAGAGCGTACATCGGCGGTGTACAGATTGGCACACACTTTCAAAAACTCCTGGCCTCGTTTGGATTATTTCTGTAGGAGCGTGGATTCGGGCTATAAGGTCCACGCCCTAGCCGGTTTCACAATGGCTGCAGGATGCGTCCCTGGAGGTAGAATAGGGGAACGGTCGGTGGATCTGCGACAGCAATACTCCCGGCTAGGCTCGAGGAGCCCGTGGACCAACTGTGGGGTCGTCAGGAAGGAGCGACTTAACATACTACGTAGCTCAGCAATTTCCCTGAAGTTGAGACTCCAACACCTTCTCGCTGAGGTGTTGGTTTTAAGCCGAGAACTCTTGAACGTGGACGCGAATAGATAGGGAGGACAATATACTGGGACTTGGGAGTATGGTCTTTGACCGAGGTATCCCAAGGGGTGGAGGCATGGGCCCACATGTGACTCTACTGGAGTCAGATAAACAGACTGTTTCATGTCGCACCCCAAAAAATAGTCGAGAGGGTTAAGATCAGGTAATCTCAGAGGCCATGGGACTGGTCCCCCTCTGCCAATCCATCGATCTGGATACGTGGTATCCAAATGTCTCATCACATTGGCATCAAAGCTGGAGCTCCGTCATGATGCAGCCACATTACTTTGCGAAGCCACGTATCACAGGTTGTTGTCAAGTAATGCGTCTTCAAGTCCTTCGAACTAACACTGATCTTGCGACATAATTTTCTAGTCAAAGTGTAAAATCGCATCATTTCCGGATATCGGTACCCTATTAAAAATGGTCAACTTACCTCAATATACTACCTGATCTCCGATGTCGGTGTTCTTTTTAACCCATTCGCTTCAGGTTTATATGTTCAATGCATTTCCCCAGAAACCGGATTTAAGCTACCGTAAATTATATTGTGTATTTTCAGACATTCAAAACAAGCAAAAGATAACGGTACTTGAGATCACATTAAGGCCTACAGACATAAAGAATACATATTTTATAAGTTGAGGACGACGGATCTTACCCAAGAAGGTATATTTTAACTTATTTTATTTTATGACTATCCACCTCAACGGTTTTAACAATGTATTTTATTAGTATTGATCACATTAAGGGTTAAGGCCAAAACACATTCCTCTACTATTTATGTGTGTTGATAAAAGATTACCCTGCCAAAGGATGTAGAAAAATCGCAAAATATATAACAAGATAATTAAGCGAGTGTACCTCGTCTTCTGAGTTGAAGGCCATTTAACTGCCGGCGAGTCTACCTCGTCTTTTGAGGCGAATGGGTTAACACCCTGTGTATATATTGTCCAATGTTAGGGCATCAATACACTTTGGCATACTGGGTCGTGATATATTTGGGAGAGAAGGTGCGCATTCACTTTAACTTCTAGTTACTTCGATTGTTGGGTATGACATTTAAGAACTGTTGCAACTCTCGTATCCATGTAATATTTCTTCTCCGCCAATAAACTTACAATACCGTTATATAATTTTTAATGAGTTTAAATCAGATTTCAAGGCATTGCAATTCCCATTAAACTGTAAACTGCTATATCATAACTCTATAAATTCCTTCACACATAATCACCTAAATATTTATCACACCGCTTTATCAGACTATCCAACACACATTACCTTGACACTCGATCCCATCAGTCCTTTATATCCCTCCTCAACACACTATGTACTATTCATTATCTTTTACAGTCTCACTTGTCAATGTTTGGAATTCCCTTTAGCCCTATATCAGAGACTGTCGAACTGTAACATCCTTCAAAAACAAACTAATGAATTATTTAATAACAGACTAACTTACACACCTCAATGATAGTATTCTTTTAACAATTAATAAATTAAATTATTTATGAAAATAATATTAAATTTAACAAATATTTTCATTTGTTTAAATATTGTATAACCGTAAAATTAGTTTTCTATATATCATTATTTTTATTTGTTTATATATATATATATATATATATATTATACAGGGACAGTGTACAAACAGTTTTATTTACCTTGCTTGAATACATTTTATTATTAGTTTGCCTTAATCTTAACTACCATTGAGTGGTTGTATTGTAGATCGTAATATAATAAATATTATCTTATTGATCAAATCTTCATTTCGTATTTAATATTAGACTTAATTTTGAATGTTATATTCTGATGTAATATATGTTTGTCCTGCTGAGTGGAAGAGAAGGCCATGCGGCCTTAACTCCACCAGGCTAATTAAATAAATAAATAAAGAAAATAAAATAAATAAAAAATAATACTGGTATCTTTCAAATGCTTCAGATACATCACACACGTCAACATAAAGCTTATAAATAATTTGAGAAATCATATTCTAATATTTTTAAATTATCTTATTCTTCTCTACTTTAACAGCAAGGCCACATTGCGTCTTGAGGTATTTAGGTGTAACGGAGCAGTTCGCTATACGCGTAGCTACCGCACGCGGCTACCCCGAATGGGTATCCAGGTTCGAATCCTGGCGATTCCCAGAGAATACACTGGGGAACAATTTGTAACATAATTTCTGATGAGTATGATTTTTGAGCTGTTTTATAGTTAATTAGGCATGCTGATTTCAAAACCCACGTCAGTTTTCTTCTACCAGATTTTTCTCTGCACCTTATGATAATGTGATCAATCGCCGCGGACTCGAGCATGGATCATAGAAGCACTATTGCTGTCCTATTGGCCGATAAAAACCTTTTCTGGTGTATCCTTTTTTCGAAAAAGATAATGTGCGTTTATGCAATACTTTCGAACTGATGATGGATTTGTGTATTGCCATAACGTACATGGTTTAATGGAACAGTTGGGAATTTCAGCCTTAACGCAACTGAATGGAAGCTGTTTATCGACTCAAATCGGAGCTTCAAGTGTATTCTCCACAATGGAAATGTATTTGGTTCAGTTCTGATAGGCCATTCAGTTAGTTTGAGAGACGTATATGAAAGTATACAGAGTTATTAAGTTGTTGCAATATCACTTGCGCCAATTGGATCATTTGCGTTGGTTGGCTTCCTTCTTGGGAAGCAACATGGATATGTCAAGTATCCTTGCTTTTTGTGTATGTGGGACAGCAGAGCTCGTGGGAAGCACTGTGTACAGTCAAATTGGCCGCAAAGATCTGACCGGAAAACTAGTGAACCAAACATTGTACATCAGCCATTTGTAGACAGAAAGAATGTTGTATTTGCACCTCTGCATATCAAATTGGGTCTCATGAAGCAATTCGGTAAAGCTGTGTCAATTGAAGGAGATTATTTCAAGTATCTGAGTTCGGCATTTCCTAGCCTGTCATTTGAAAAGAAATAGGCAGATATACATTTGATGGTCCACAGATTCGGCAACTTTAAAAAGATGAACACGTTACCGGAACAATGTCAGAAATTCAAAATAATTCTTGGTTGGTATTCAAAAATATTTTAAAGATATTCATGGAAATACACATTCACAGAATTACATCACAATTGCCCCGCAACGCGTTGAGAGGTTCAAAATACTTGGTTGCAACATGCGCATCAATTTGCATTTTTTACATAGCAATCTTGCTAACTTCCCCGGAAAATGGTGATGCAGTCAGTGAACAGCAGGGTTTAACGATTCCACCAGGATTTTAAGGTCATGGAGGCACGGTATCAAGGTAGATGGGATGTATATATGGTGGCTAACTATTGTTGGAGCATCAACTAAGAATATCAATAGATTAAACACCCCCGACAAAGCTATAAGCGAAAATTCGTACCTTAATATGTATTTGTATGAACACAACCTTTACACTACATATTATACAATTATTTACATTATTATAGCCTTTTTATAAATAAAATTATTATTTAGAAACAGCATATTTGGTTGGTTTTTACTGTATTTTTCTTTATATGCACAATTTGTATGACTTTTGAGGGTACCCTGTAGCTTAAGAAGTTGACGTGATAAACAAAAACTACGGTTATTTTTGGAACCAGAGGCCAAGCGTTACTTGAAAACAAGTCCCAGATGTAAGTCAACATAATTGATGTTCCCCAGTGTTATAGGTGCTGGATTATACTGGGAATTTTCGAGTTTTTCTCATGGTTCTCCCGTTTCCTGAATTGGACCCAACAGCACTCTCAATTCCCCCTTCCCATCTCTTCAGGTTATTTTATTTCTGATTAATTAATTTCATATCACCCTTTAACTTATCTCGTGCTTGGAAACAAAGTTTGGTTGGGAATTCACAGGAATTGAAAATATATGGGTACAGGGATCTACTTTGGAACACCGCCAAGATATTGTGTAATGACTTCCAGTCTAAGCACTAAAATAAAAAGGTCACAAGGGACCAAGTTGATGATTGTAGTATACCTCGCGGCTACGAGCCCTACCAAAAATTAAGGCATTGGTCATAAGAGAATAACCTGGTGTGTTTGACATAGAAGATCTACAACTTACATAACACCGTAAAGTAAAGGTTAATTCCAATTATGTCCATAATACTGGGATAGCGCAAGAGTACTCTCAGATCGTGGTGTTCAGGGCAATCTGCCCGACCAGTCTGAATAAAGAACTAGACTGTCTGTATCTGTTATGAATTTGTAATGATTTTTTAACAAGTTGAATCAGGTTTGTATGATTATGATTGCCTTCCGAGAATATTTGAACTTTGGCGTTTCCTGACATGTGTTTTATAAGTTAGGAAAAAAAACAAAAAAATAACATAAACCGGGAAACTTGTTCCGAATCGGGATCGAACCCAGGCCCACTGCGTATTCTTAACTCTCCTTCTCCCCCTCCGTCCCTCTCTCTTCATCCCTCCCTATCTCTCTCTCTCTTTCTCTCTCTCTCTCTCTCTCTCTCTCTCTCTCTCTCTCTCTCCCACTTATTTTATCTCTATCAATGAAGCTACACAAATAAACATTTTTTAATAAGATGCCTGATCGTAAAATTATACACAAACTCCATTGAAAACAACATAACTATTTGATTAATCATTTATTGGCAACTGTTCGCGTTGTTACTGACGACGCAGTTAGTACATCGTAAAACATGCAATCAATAATTTTATGTTTCCTGCTAAATTTGACGTCATCCTGATCTGTCATAACGAGATGTTTTATGGGTGCTATGCTACTGTCTAAACAGCAAATCCAGCATTTCGCCTTAAGCAATATGTTATACCCTTAAAAATAGTTCTGCGATAAAATGATTTGTAATCGGCCGTTTGTTTATGTTTAACTCCTTAAATTAAATTCAAATTATAAAATTACTAGAAAGTTATCTGCTGCGAAAAAAAAAAATATATATATATATGTCCACTGCTGTGGTCTCCAGGTAGCGTGCTGCCTTATCACGCAGCGGGCCAGGGTTCGATCTCCGTTCGGGGCAGTTTTTCCTCACCTGTAAGACAAATGTCAGGAAAACTTTAAGGTCCCCGAAATCATATGGCCATCATCATTACCATCCTTCACCGGTGTGGAAATCAACGGGAAGCTACCACACCTACAATTCCCTAGTAAAGCTGCAAAGCATAGCAATAAAATGCTATGATTGCAGTGAAGGACCTGCCTTCGGGCAGAATTACTATGGATGGAGATATATATATATATATGATCAGAACTTGAAAAATATTAACTGAATGGTTAAGAAATACAAATTCGTATAAGAGATCTGTCATCCTCAACTGCTCGTGAAACGTTCGTTAACGAACTTCCTCAGCAACTGAACATGGAATATATTTCTAACAGGCCTTAAAATAAGTTTTTAGCCGAAGTTTTATTTGAGGTTGCCCGAGATCTCAGATACGAATTCATAATTTTTTACTTTTTATGAGAATGATTGGAAAACATTAGCTCAGGATATGGATGTATGCAAAGCTTATGTCCGTGCGGCCATGAACCTACAGGTTCGATAGTGCCAGTGAATAAGTAAGTAACCTTTTATGTAGGTGGTTCAAAATTACTTTTAAAAATATCTGCCATGTTGAAATTAACAAAAGTAATGATTCATAACACGACTAGAGACATGTCCACGAGCCTCCGGTTCGACACTTCCGGTGACATTAGTTAGTTGACCTGATCAACTATGTTGCCTGGAACTACTATGTTATGCAGGGGATTGGAAATGCTATCATATTTGTTCCACTTGTCTCTCGTGAGGAAAGTAATGCTGCCAGATTCCAAGTCTACGCTCAACTTTGACTGGTTAAATATTTTCAGAAACTTCTAAAAAGAAACAAGGTATTCTTTATTTTCTACCTAAGATTACTTACTTTATTAGTCTGCTATTGATTCAGATACCGGTAAATGGTCTTATGAGATATTGTAAATACTTTGTTTTGACTCTTCAGATATATCCCATAATTATAAGTAATGCGTGGAAATGTTATCTCTTTTTTTTTGATTACATAAGAACATGGATAAGTAATCAGTTCAATGTCAATGCATCCTCCGAGACAACACGTACATTTAAGACAAAGACACGCCATTTACTCTTTTATACTAAAGAAGACGAGTATGATATAAATGATTGTGATGGCCAGAAGGTATTCGGGGATTACTTTGAACATTGAAGTTTCTCGACATTTAACTTACAGCTGAGACAAAACCCCGGATAATAGACTCACCCAAGAAACTTGTTCCGACCGGAGTTCAAACCCGGTCCCGCTTCATAACGAGACAACGATGTTACCATGAGACCACAGCGATTGATTAAATTTTATTATGATTATTGTAATTATTTTAAACTTACTTAAAAATGTCTTCAATATAATAAAACAAGCTGTAATTAGGTACTAACAATAACATGGATTAACGTTTTAAATTTATGAAGGCTTTATAATAAAAAATTTACATTTCTTTAAAATAAATCCAAATATTTATTTTTGATAACAAAAGCCGAACATACTTCATGTATGGGTTATATGCTTTAAAGCACTATTAAAAAGTAAAACTGTAGACATATATATATATATATATATATATATATATATATATTTTTTAATCCTGAAAGTAAAATTACAGTTTACGCTGTGAGGAATGAAATAATCAAACCTTATGAAAGATTGAAACGTTCATTGTCATAGTATACGTGTCTTTTTTTAATGTTTTGTCCTCAAGTGCAGAGATAATACTTTTTGTGTCATTTTCTTTTCTAATTGTATAAAAGAAAACGTAGAAGGGAAATCATAGAAGAATGAATGACTCATTACATATTTCGTATTACATAGGTAGGGATACTAACACTACTATTGTCATGTTTGATAGTCTAAAAATGTTCCGTACAAATTTCAGGACTTACCCTTATTCGATTTACTTGTTCTTGTTTTATTCGATTTTCTTTTAAATTACTACATTACACCTTTCTTCAATTGTGTAGATTTTGTTAGTGTTTGGTAGCTCTATTATTCAAGTAACCTACATTTTAAATTTATAAGTGCAAAATGTATTAATCAATACTCATACTTTAACAAAGGATAGGTATACAATTCTAATTAATTAAAAATATACGCCTGGTAGTTATTTTTTTATATCACAATGTAAAAGTCATAACGAAATAAAGCTTGGCTTATTTATAACGTAACCCTTTTACTTCAGTGGCGAATAAAAAGTATTTGTTATTAGAAGTAGACATGGAAGTGTGAGAAATGTAAGAGAGGCACGGAAAATGATTTTTGGAAAATCAGAAGGAACGTATCCATTAGGTAAATGAGGTGGGAGAATTATATTAACCATGATTTGAGGAAGGTAAGTTATATAATTAATGACTGGAAATATTATCTCAGGATAGGAATGGATGGAGAACCTATGTCTATGCCACTATGAACCTTCGGTTTCGAGAGTGCATGTGAGTTAGTTATTACCAGTACTTACTTTCTGGAATTTGATGTGAAAAATATTCACTAACTTTACTCTTCCCTTGTACATCAATGAATATTTGAGGTATTATAATAAAATTCTATGGATTATTATTTTTCTAAATAATTTAAACTGTACTAAAACCTCTTTTCGTTTGATGTGTTACTTTTTTTTAAAGTATGAACATGTTAAAATAATAATCATTCATACAGAAAACCAGAAGAGTTTTGAGAAAAGGATTGTACTAAAAAGTATTTCTTAAATACTTAAATATATTTTAAAACAGAAGCAATTTAACAATGCACTCATTTTTTGTGAAATTTATCAGAGATGTCACTAAAGAATTAATATTTTTTCAGGCTATTTAACTCATGCCCCAAATGGGATTCAATGACCAATCACATTTTAATGATTTTTTAATTACAACCAATCACGGTCGTGTTTCACCTCGAAATTATCAAAGAAGTCTATCATATTATAGAAAGCTCCTCCATTTTAACATTCTGAATAGGTCATAGCATTATTTTGCAGTGACTGACTCTGCAAGAGATACGGCTACCAGATTGTATATATAGGTTCACGATTGTCAGCTTATAGTGCTTGCGGGAGATAATATAAAAATATTTGTAGCAATTTATTATACCAGAAAGAAAGAAACCACTGTTTGCACTTTCTTACACGAATTATTTCCCCAGGAAATAACGTTGCAGAAAAATATAATTGACATATATATATATATCATAGGAAATCAGAAATAAATTAATACGTATAATGCTGGTTATAAATTTCTCCACTAGGGTGCATTCTTAATATATTGCGATCCTTTGGCAATAAATAATATGATCTGGTTGCAGAGATGAACAAGCGTAACAATCGTTTATCATTTCTTATCAAACATCGCCGTTTACATTCAATAAATAGATATTTTAAAATAACAATATTTAAAAATGAGATTGAGTAAACAGCTTAATTGTATTCGTTATATAGCCCTAACAAATGACACTCTTGATTTCAAAATTCTCTAGATAAATTGGAAATCACTCGTGCCATTACTTACGATAATATTCTAAAATTTAATTACTACTAATCATATATTAAATTTAAACAAGTACAAATCATACGTTTATCCAGAAATGATGTATTACACTCCTTCACAGGCACTATCGAACACGTAGGTTCGTGGCCGCGCGGACATAAGCTCTCCAAACATCCCTATCCTGAACTAATGCTTTCCAATCATTCTCTGTATAATCTACTTCCCTCAAATCATAGTTAATGTTATTCTCCCATCTCATTCTTGGTCTACTAATTGGGCGTTTTCCTCTGGCTTTCCTACAAGAAGCTTTCATGCACGTATTTCATTCCCCATACGAGTGCTGTATTACAATTATACTAAATTTTGTTTCATAGGAAAGACATATAAAATACAAACTAACTTAATATATGGTAACAAGATGCGTATATATACCAGAAATTCCTAATTTGTTATTGTTATTATTATTATGTATTATTATTATTATTATTATTATTATTATTATTATTATTATCGACAAACAAATGTACAAAAATACTTATGACTGAATGGGAAAATTATTTTAAAACATTACTATCATTAATATCAGGGTATTTAATTTAGATAACGTTCAAAATATTCCAGAAATAAATGAAGATGAACATATACAATTGGACATAGAGGATATTAAAATGAATATTCAATCATTAAAAAAATAAAAGAGCTAGTGGTCCAGGAGGAATACCAGCGGAACTATTAAAGCATGGATCCGACTATTTATTTGAACGACTGAGAAAATTATTTACAAAATTTATGAATGGTGAAAAAGTTCCTGAAGAATGGAAACTAGGATACATTTCGACAGTCCATAAAAAAGAAAAAAGACCAATGTGAAAATTATAGAGGTATAACAGTAACAAGTACTATGAGTAGGCTCTATGGTCGTATACTAAAATATTTTTTTGGAAAAAAAAAACTATAGTGAAATGGAATCAGAGGAACAGTCAGGATTCACAGCAGGTCGTTCCACAACCGACAATTTATTTTGCATTACTCAGATAATAGAAAACAAAATACAATATGGACAACCTTTGCACCTACAATTTGTAGATCTTGAAAAAGCATACGACAATGTCCCTATAGGGAAACTATGGATTGCTTTAAGACGTATGGGAATTAAGACTATAGTACTTAAAGCTATATAAAATTTATGACAATTGCATATCTAAAATTAAAATTGGCAGTAAATTGCCACGTGGTTTTACGATAAATAAAGGTCTTCGTCAAGGTTGTTGTCTATCACCGACTCTGTTTAAAATATATGTACATGAAATATTAAAGAATTGGAGGAGAAAATGTTCAAGCATGGGAATTCCTATTTGAAACAACAAAACTTTATACAACTTACATTTTGCAGATCAACAATTGTTAATTGCACAAGATTATGAAGATTTCGAATGTATGACTAGAAAATTAATATAAGAATACGAAAAATGGGGATTAGTTTTGAACATGAAAAAAAAAAAATATCATTTGGTGAACCAGCAAAATTTAATTTTGGAGACTGGAAAAAAACAATAAAATTTTGTAGTGAGATCACATATTTAGGAATTAAAATAAAAAAAAAGGTAAAGTGATCCCACTACAGGCCTCAGGAGGCCCTTGGGGCAGTATGAGGTTAAGGCTCCCACCTTTTTTCTTGACAATCGGCACTTGATGTCAGCCGGGTTGTCAGCCCTGCGTGACGGCCGCCTTTACCCCAGAACAAGGGTCTGGTACTCATTTCAGTTAGAGGCTGAGTCGACCCCAGGGCCATAGTGCCGCCAGAAGGTTTGGGTCAGTTTAAAAATCCTGACCCCACCGGGACTCGAACCCTCGACCTTACGGCTTGTAGCGCAGTGCCTTAACCACTACGCTACGGCGTGCCCCGGAATTAAAATAAATAAAAATGGGATTTATGAAGAGGAGATAAGAAATATAAATAATAAAGAAAAAATTTGCAATTGCTTGCCTCAATGAAATAGTGTTGGATAAAAATATAAATAATAAAAATAAAATGAATATATATCATACAATTGTTAAAAGCATCATTACTTATGGAGCAGAACTCTGGCCATTAACAACAAAAACATATAAGTATATTTTGGCAACGGAAATGGATTTTATACGAAGGGCAGCAAGAATTTGAAGAAGAGAAAAAAATAGGAACTCGGTTATAAGGGAGAAAATGAAGATTGAAGACACTATTTTAGATTATATTAAAACTCAGCAATTAAGATGGTATGAACATGTCCAGCGAATTGAAGAAAATCGGCTACCAAAATCTGCTATGGAATGGAAACCTGAGGGAAGACGAGGCAGAGGAAGACCTAAAACCTCCTGGTGTCAGTGAATATGTTTATACATGAAGGAGAATCATCTACAACCAGGAGATTGGATGGACCGACAAAATTGGCTGTTAGAAATCTGACGATGTCAAAGACATTAATCAACCGATTATCTATCTATCTATTATTAATATCGTAGTCGTTATTTTTGTTACTTTATTAACTACCATTAAAAAAGTTAAAAATATAGATACTATAAGTGTTAAAAATTAATCTTCCTTTTAAGATATCAGTCGTATTATATGTGATCATGGGCGCAAGGATCCAAAACTCTTTGCCAATGACACGGAAAGAAGGTAGGCTGAATACCATTAGGCTCTGGTTGAAAATATCCCCACGATATTTACAGGTACGTACATATTTTAGGAAGCTGATTGGATCGCAGACGTAGACTGGACCATGGACATGAACCATTAAAGTCAAATCTCCATCTCTTTGTTCACCGGAATAAAAACCGTATTGTCCAGCCAGTATTACTGACCTCCTTACCTGAGTTCTTGGTCCACATTTAAGGTGCTGTACATGGTATTATGTCACCGCTGTGGTCTAGGCCAGGGGTAAATTGTTTGCCTCGGAGGCAGCGAACTCTATTTTCATCTCTTTACGGGATAAGTCCTTTCCTCCTCACATCCACTCCAATACTTACACCCAATCAAAATAATCCCTGAGGTTCCTAAATTCAAACCAACCCTGGAAAGATTACTTGTGATTGTCTGGAAAGAGTTTGTGTATGGCTACATCTGGCATTAGACTGTATAACTTTCTCTTTTATGCTTTAGCATCAGGCATTTTGCAAAAAAATCAGCAAACAACCATCACTCTTAAATCAGTTAATACTCAAACTTCTTATAAGTAAGAAGGTAGCAAAGGGCAACAAATAATTCTCACCTACCGGGTATCTGCATCCTAATAGAAGATAGATTAAACTGACCCAGAGAGAAAGAGAGAAGCGGGAGTCTTATGCGGATCTTCAGTTATTAACGTTATAAAACTCAGTGATAAAACTATCTAGTTAATTATGTATTAACTTATAAGTTGATAGTTATTTAAGCAGACATTAGGCATCCATCTATTTAATAAATGGGAAGTATTTTACAGGTAATGGCCATTAATTCTCTACTAATATCTAAAAATGCTTTGTAAAACGTTATTTTACTGCATTTAATTTTCATCGAAGTGGATAGGTTTTTTTTAAAATAATTTGGTCAAATACGACTTTAGTAGTAGTAGGACTTTATTAGACAAAAAGTAAGATATTTACAATATTATTTACAAATATGGGTCGCACGGGCAGTAAGCCGTACGTGCTGTTGACAGTCCGTTACAATAAAGTAATAATTGGTACTAGTGTAAAGAAAAATAAACAACAAAAAACGCAATAACATTACAATTACATAAAGAAAACACAATAATATTACAATTAAATAATAACACAATAGCATTATACACTAAAAAACATTAACATTACAATTACATAAAGAAAACACAATAATATTACAATTAAATAATAACACAATAGCATTATACACTAATTAATTTATATATAATTATTAAGAATTAATGGTATTGCATTTTGATAACATATATTTATTCATGAATGAGTGTTGTTCTTATTTTCCGCGTTTTGTCCAGAAATTTACCCAAGTTTATCCAATTTTCTGGATTTACCAATAACTCGTAGCATGCCAATCTTTCCCGATTTGAATTTAGAAATCTTTCCGGTAATAACTGACGTCTCCAATATTCTAAATCATTACATTTTCCTAATATATGTATCTCATCTTCAAAGTTCCCGCACATTGGACATATTCGCATATCGTGATCGTCGCTAATTTTTTGAAATTTCCATGCCCCTAGCCTAAACCAAGCAAGCCCTGATCTCTCCTTAAATCCTAGGTTGAGTATATACGATTCTTTTCCCCAGACGTGTTTTAGGTCTCTTTGTAAACACAGTGAGCGTTTTCCTGTACATTCGGCGAAAGTATCTTGTTGGTTTATATCTAAGTACCTCCTCCTCATTTTTCTCCACACGTTCTTGCGATTTTCAGTCCCTTTTTCCCATATCCAGCCCATCCCAATCTTTTGGAGTTCTCTCCTAACCTCGTCTGCCCAAAATTTAACATCTATGTTTTTAATTTGGTGGTCGTAACAAATTGCTCTAAGCATTGTTTGTTCACCTTGGATTACTCGCAACCAGTATTTGAGTACACGAATTTTACAGTTTATGTCGTCCTGGAATGACCCAAATTCATATAAAATTCCACAGTTAGAAACGGCCTTACTAAGTCCTGTAATATATTTTAGAAAATGCGTATATACCTTATTTAGTATTTCCGTTCTTTGGAAACCCCAATTCTCACTACCATAGTGCATTACTGGCCTGACCATCGCTCCATACATTTTTTCTAATGTGCTGACTGGAATATCAGGCACTCGACCCAGAATACCGAGTACACTGTTAAGTTGTCCCCTCCCTTTAAATAATGCTATATCAATATGTTTTTTCCACTTCCCGTTCATTTTCAACGTCGTACCAAGATATTCAAAATATTTCACGTTTTGAAGTACTTGATCTCTGTATTTCCATTCCTCTGCTCTACAATAAACCGTCCCATTTTTAAAGGTCATTGTTTTTGTCTTACTAACATTTACAGTCAATCCCCAATTCCTACAGTATATTTCCAGTAGGTCAAGACCTCTTTGCAATCCCTTGATTGTCTTGGAACAGATAATTAAATCAACTGCATACAACAGGACTGGGACTTTAACATTTCTTATCTCCGGAGCCTCAATTTCTCCTTCTAGCATTACGTCTACAATATCATCAACGAATAGATTAAATAGCATTGGTGATAAAATGCAACCTTGTCTCACTCCCCGATTGGCTTCACTGTTCTCTGTAATGTGCCCTTGGTCTACTTTTATACAAAATTTAACATATTTATAAATTTACATTAAAGCATGTATCATTTTATGAGACAATCCTTTCCGATTTAATTTTTCCCAAAGTGCGCTTCGGTCCACAGTATCAAATGCCATCTTAAAATCAATGAATGCACAAAATAATTTACCCCCTTCATTTTCAGATTGTCATCAATTAATGTTCTCAGAACAAATACGTTGTCCACCGTGGAGTACCCTTCTCTAAAACCTGCCTGATATTTCTCTTTAGCCCATTGTCTCATTCGTTCGTAAAGTACTTTACAATATATTTTTCCGAACACTGACAAGAGACAAATTCCCCTGTAACTTTCTGGTACCTGTGTCCCACCTTTCCCTTTGTATAGCGGTTGGATGACACCTGTCGCCCAGGCTTCCGGATAATCTCCTCCATTAAAAAGTTTGTTGAACGCAGTTTTCAAAACGTCTAATAATTTATTGGATGATATCATATTTTTCAAGAATTCCCCTGGTATTCCATCAATTCCAGGTGCTTTACCATTCTTTAAACATTTAATGGAAGAAACCACTTCATTTTTCGAAATATCCTGATCCAGTAATTGAATATGAATTGGGTCAGGGATCTCAACTATATTTCCTTGATTATATCTTAACCTCTCATTTCCCAGCACCCTATCAAAGTAACTTTTCCATTCCCCGGGCGTTATTCTTGTCCGATTTATGGACTTTACTTTGAGTTCCCTTATCGCTTTCCATATGTCCGCAATGTTCCCACTTTCAGTCGCGACTCTCATTTCTTCGGATTTCTTATTTTGCCATGCTAGTTTTGTTTCTCCCAGTAATTCTTTATATTCCTTTCTCTCTTGCGCATAATTTGTTTCTGCTTTCATCTGTGCTTTCTTTTCTAAACTTAAAAGACTACTTTCGACAAACTTCTTCTTCTTCTTTCTACATGCATTATTGTACCACCCTTTGTCCTTCTGGTTCATTGCGCATTTAACCTTGAATTTTCCCCTGCTTTTTGAAAAGATTCTGTCAAAGTTTTAATAATTTCCTCCCCGCTAAGATCATTTAATTGCAGATCCTGTATTAGCGTTTCCAAACTCCTGATAAATTCTTCTCTCCGATCCTCGATCCACCTGAAACGTGTAATTGGCC
This sequence comes from Diploptera punctata, assembly GCA_030220185.1. Classification (NCBI taxonomy): domain Eukaryota; kingdom Metazoa; phylum Arthropoda; class Insecta; order Blattodea; family Blaberidae; genus Diploptera; species Diploptera punctata. The sequence goes on from JASPKZ010009269.1 coordinate 112,722, forward strand.
GCAATATTGTTGCCACCTCATCATTAACTGTCTCAATAATACCTTTCATATTTAAAATAAGTTTGTTTGGGAAGTGGTGAGATTCGATTCTGGAAACTATACAGAAATTACTTAGGACTGGAATCATGTCTTGTGTGCATATTGAATAATCGATTACGCTACCTCCATTTTTATTAATAAATGTCAGTTCTCCATTTTTATCTTCCCCATATTTCCCATTCAGAATTTCAAGTTCAAATGCATCGCAAAAAGCTATCAATTGGTTTCCTTCTGAATTTATAATCTTATCTTTGCTTCTCCTACCCTCACCTCGTGTTTCATTATCATCTGATTTTATAGTGATATTTTCCTCCCCAATCCTACAGTTAAAGTCCCCTAAAATTATTATTCCCGCTTCCGGAAACCTATCTTTTATTTCTGCCAACGAGTCAGACAATTCAACGAAAAAATTTGGATTGGCATACCTGGAATTTAGTGGTTGGCGGTAAATAGACAACAGACACATTTCTGCTCTTCCTGCATGGTAATATATACAAATAAATTGCCTCTTTTAAAGCAATATTTAACTTTTTAATATATGGGTCTAAGTTAGCTTTATATAAAATGGCAACACCACCTGGATATCTACCTCTCTTCCCTTTAGTTTCATTACCATTAAAATAACCTTTTATATTACATAGATTTACGCATTCATTAGCTTTTAACCATGTTTCTCCTAGAGCTAATATATCAAAAGTCTCAATAAACTCTACACATCTGTCCATTGAAAGTTTTTGTTTTAACCCTTCGATGTTCCATGTACCGACTGTCAACAAATCCTATTGTGTTCCCTTGTCATTAGTCTTACCTGTATTTTTCGAACTTCCCCCTCTCAATAGTTCCTTTTCTGCGGGTAAATTCAGCAGTCTTAGTGATTTTCTTGTTTGCGTTCTTGTGTCCGCCGGTCGTTCACCTCTTAGAGGTGGGGTATTCTTTTTGCGTTCGGCTGTTTTGTGCTGAATGTTTACTGGATCCCTCGGAGTTAGTATCGTAGTACTCCCTCTCTCTTTCTCTCGTGTAGAATTTTCTCCCTCCTCTGCTGTAAGGAGACCACCTGCTGTTGTAGCGTCCCCTGTAGGTTTTGGGGACTCGCTGTCAATGACCTCTTCAAATTCATTTTCAGGGTTGTCCATATTTTGTAGTTGTTCCCTGCTCCAGATTCGTCCATTTATAATCAATTTATTAAATTGCAGGATTGCATGACAGCCCTGCCTCCTCGCCTCGAGCATGTGTCGCTTAAGAAAGTCCCTTTTGCGACGCACCTTCTCACTAAAGTCTTCGGCAATATTGATACCAGTCCCTTTAAGATATTTACTGTCTCTAAGGATCCAACACTTTATTTTGTAGTGTGATAATTTGCATACAATCGGTCTCTTTCCACTATTCCAACGACCTACTCTGTGCGCTCTTTCAATATCACTGTCCACCAAATCAATCCCGATTTGCGCCACTACTCTTTTAACTATAAGTTCAGTTTCCTCCCCGCTCTCCCTGTCTTCTTCATGCACTCCATATATCACAATATTATTACGGCGACTCTGGTTTTCGAGAGAGTCTAATTTAGATTCCAGCCATTTCAATCTGTCCTCCATCCGATGCATGTTCGTCTCAATATCACGAATTTTTTCATCCACGTTGCACTTTTCAAACCCCTCTTTCATGTCAGTTGACAATGTTTCAATCAGCTTTCTAACTTCTTCCATAATTATTTGTCCCCTGCACACTTCAACCACTCTAACAAAAACGTGTCCGCTCTTCTCGACGGCCTGCCTGGAAATTCTACCCATGGAAATATCACATATTCAGCTCAGTGAGATTTAGGGCCGGTTGTACGAACTTCAGGTTAAATCCCCATGCAGTCATATGACGCTTAAGGCTACCACGAGTACAGAGTCAATGTGAGTTGTACCAGCTGCTTTTTACAGCCAGTTCCTTATACCGGTTTTAACTCAACTTTTCAGTTATGTTGGTAATAAATTCCAATTTCTCTCCGTATTATGTTGGCTGAATTGTGTATCCGCGCATCATTTTTCTTGTTTTCTTATTTCCCATAGCAAAAATTCGTCTGCTTTCATTATTTATCCATACTGCATCAATGTTTTCAATTCTGATATCATTAATTTTTATACTATATTTTAGTTTATTTTCAATATTATAAATTAGTGTAGATGTACGTAGTTTTAAAAAAATTGGGTTAGTTTCCATTTTCGTGTTATTCATTTTAATAGTATTTTTATTTTTTGAAGTTTGTTTAATATTATAACAATTCAATGTAATTAGGCCTACACGTAGTAATAGTTTTGTGAAATATATGTACGGTATAATACACGCACACACCAAAATTTAAAAAGTAATGCGATGGTTAATTATATGAAAGTCAAACTTTCTAATATTTGTTATAAATAGAGCGAGGAATTTTATGAAATTTCATGTTTTCAACTATTTGTCAGAGAGAGCTGAGGTTAAGTATCTTTACATTTTATGATATGCAGAATCAAATAAGACCAACAAAAAACTTCATATTTCATAATATTTTAGCAAAATGTTCATATTTTAGTGAAAATATCATACTCCTTCATATTTTTCAACTTTTAAATTCCGATATTTTTTTCAATAAAAGTCCTAGGAATTCATTAAAATGTTTATGAAATTAATGTATTCGTGTAATTTTTGACAATGTAATGTGGTAGAAAAGTGAAAATTTTTCAGTATCTTTATAAAAGCAAATAATTGGATGATGAGTCACAGAGTGTCAAGTTCGATGGAGGTTTTTGTCCCTCAGAACAAGATCATGAGCCTAGATGAATAAGTAGAATAACAATATTGGAATTTTCTGTAGTCAGGTAGCTGTCAGTTTGTTCTTGCTACCTGAGGACAGTCTTTACTTTGTGAACAGATTACAGCATTGAAATGTAAGAAACTTGAAGCAGTGCTTTGTGAAATTAGTAACGTTGATGTAGGTTAGGCCAGCATTTTTCTCACTTACATCAAACTATCAAATATAGCATGATACGAGTATCCTCCCATAACATCATATGATGTTGAGCATAATTTTTCATTCTGCAAAACAATTCCGACAGATAGGCTGTATAGTTTACTATCACAACATATTTAAAAAAATCCTATCATGTATTATGAACAAAATTAATAATTGACAATTTGATTGTTCATAGCACAAGTAGACCAAGACTAGACACTATGCAAGACCTATTTCATATATACAAAAAAACTAACGTTAAAATAATTCTAACTACATTTCACCATGTTTGTAGTTCAATATTAAATGTAATTGTAATTGCAAAGAGAGTTCTGAAACAAACCTTAGATTCAATTATGGACTAATAATTTGTAACATTTGTTTCTCCAAATATGACATACTGGAATGGTTTACTTGTATTCTAAGTTGTCCAATTTAATGTTATTGTTACATTTGAATCGACATGAATTTAATATCTTCATGCAATGTAAATATAGCAATAACACAAACTATACCGGTACCTCCTCTAAACTTTGTCAGTGCTATATTTCACGGAAACCTGTTAGTTTGGGTTGCAATGTTTTGTTTTTGCATATGTTTAAATTTCATAATTTAATATCATTCAATGCATTAATTAATTGTATTATATATAAACTCTCAGATTTGATTTATGAAGTGATTCCACTGGAGTCTTGGGAGACCTTTGGGGTAGTGGCATATTGAATTTCCCATCTTTCTAGACAATAGGCACTAGATGTCTGCCGGGTTGTCTGATCTGCCTGATGGCCGCATTTGGGCCCAGAACATTCATCTAGTACTCACTTGCATTAGGATCTGAGTCGATCCCAGGTCTACAATGCCACCAGAAGGTCTGGTCCAGCTAAAAATCTTCACCATATCAAGACTCTAACTCATGACTTCCCTGTTTGTACCACGTTTCCTTATACAACTATGCTATGGTATGATCCATTAAAATTGTTTCAGATCATGAATGTGATATTTTATATTGGGTTAAAAATAATGAAAAATTAAAATCGAAATACAGTGAACATTTTGATTTCTTGTGCTATAAATAAGTTCTGTTTGTGCTGTATGTACACTTCTAAGTTGTAGTGCGTCTATGCATATAAATATATGTAAAAAGTTTAGAAAATAGTAGCTTCATAATATTTTTGTGTCATAATTTTCTTATTTTGTTTTTACAATTTCATATCTTCGTATAATTTTCTTCATATAATTCCTCGCTCTATTTATAAGTAGGTACAGCAGGCCCTCTATTATAAGTACCAAGATTTGTTTTTTGATTAACTGAATTTTTAATTTAAGATAGTCATCCGATGACTGAAGGCAAGTAATTTGTCATATGTTATATGGAACCCTATTTGGTTATTTTTTGATATTTTTTCTATGTAATATATGCCTATTTTGTTGGAAATTGGCCAATTATAAGAATCTCAATTTTTTTCCTGTAGGCACACTAGAAATAAACTGCATAAAAATAGCCCAGTGTGAATTTCTGTTAATTTTAAGTTAGTAATGATTTTTTTTGTATTATTGCATTTTTTCCAAAATGAAGTTGCTTTATTAAATTTTTATCCATTCTGTGTTGAGATCTCCTTACTGTATTATAATATGGTGAAATTTCTGCACACAACTACTCTTTGAAACCAATTACAATTACTTGGAAAGGAATATTATTCCTATGACTATATATTCTGATCCTCTATAAGATGACTATCTCTCTCTTCCCAACCAACGCCGATGCTTTTGATAAGTTTATAAATGTCTTACTGCCTGTATTTGCTCATATTATGTAATAAACCTATATTCTTGTCACTGTGTGCCAGAGGGCTAGAATAGTAGTTATTTAAATCCTGTATCCCATTGATATCTAATAATACAACAATTGTGAATAAATATATTAACATTTTTTCCTATTTAGGCCTAACTATGCAAGACATTTGTTTTGTAAATTCAGAATCTTTCTATGATAGCTATTGATATATTAGTTTAGTCTTCAATTTGTACATATTTAAAGGATAGTTAAATTAGTAACAGCAACCTCTGCTCAAATAAATTATCTTACCTGAACTCAGTAGTATTAATGTGCTTGCAATAAATTATATTCAGATGTTGATATTTTCTTCACATCAATTTTTTTAGCACAGTTTAATTTTTTCCATAAATTGGGGAGCTGGGCCATTGTTATAAACCCCAACCTGGAGGACTAGATGATTTTGGTTCAAAGATTTCTTCCTCTAGGCTTTGACAAACGAACATCTCCCTACAAGGCAGCAGTTGCCGTATCCTGGCAAGGAGCCCTCGCAAAGTACTATCATCTGGGCCAGAATGTACCCTGGTTTTATAAAGAGGTGTTATTCCTCCATCACTCCCCATTTCTCCTGGCTCGTGACAGGCAGAGTCTAGTTCCCAAAAATGAGTCTAGGTTGGTTGGAAATCCCTAAATTATTGTATGGTGCAGAAACATGGACATTAAGCAGAGATCAAGCACATAAACTATAGGTGACAGATGCAATTTTGGAGGAGGATTTCTAGAAATTCAAAAAGAGACACATAAAGAGAATGTCAGATGACAGGATATCTAAGATGATATTAAATCTTGAAGCAGAGGGCAACAGAAGAAAATGGAGACCAAAAGAGATTGAATTCAAGTAGTGCATAGGAGTATAGTGTCAAGAGGATAACAGAGTGTGATGCAGAGAATAGGGATTTATGGAGGAGTAAAATTTACAATGGGTTGTAGGATACTACTGTATTATAGAGAAATTCCTAATAAAGAAGAAGAATGTTAACATTTTCCAATTATGGTGTAAAGACTGCTTTTAAAGTAAATATTTGATGGTCACTGTATGTTTTCTCATTTGTATTTCATGATTGATTTCTTTCACAATTTGAACTAACATAATGCATTTAAAACAAATTTGAACATTTATATGTTTTTAACATAATTATATCATCTCAAATTTTCTATCTTATTTTTGACAAATTTGTTATTGATAGAAACTGTAGACCTTTGTGAAACAACCAATCATAGGATAGTAGATTTCAGATTTTCTTTAGGGACAACCTTCTGAGGAGTAATTTATTGGTACTAGTTATGTACATTTAATAAAAACATATTACTCATACATTAATTTATTATAAAAAATTATACAATGGATATTCAACATGCTTATATTATACACAATAAAAGTAAGCATCACCTATGTAAAATAAAAATAGACCACATTAAAGCTATTTTTCTACATAATATGATGAAACCCAAAGCATGAAAAGTACACCAGGTGGCTTTGGAACACACACATATATTATACAGATTTTCTCTTCTCTATTGTAATTTAACCTCATATCTTATAGGTTGGGAGAGGGAAACTTTGGATCACACAAGGTTACTGAGGACCTCCAATCCAGGACCTCCCCAAGACAACACAAATATTTAAGACAAAATGCACAATTCACTCACATTCATACTAAACGAATATGATTATCACAGTTTGTTTGGGCCTTAAAGTTTCCCAACATTTGTCAGACAGGTTCAGAGAAACCATCAATAAAATCATCATCCAGGAAATCTGTCATGACTGGGGATCAAACTCAGGCCCTCTGCAAACAAAACAGCGATGCTAGCTCGAGATCATAGCCGTGGTCTATATTACAAATAAAACTTTAAATAAACATTTTCTTTGTAGATGTATAAATACATTTCAGATAATTTATATTAATTATAGGTGAATTAATGAATCTTTGGATTTCTGACTACAACAAATAAGTCATGGCATAATTGTGGCTAGAAGGGGAGGGTGCAGCATAGGCTTGTGAGAATTTATAATGCATTTGCAATATTTCTGTCTGTACAGTAAAACTACACATAATTTGACCAATATCATGAGACAAACATTTAATACATAGAATTACAACCTGCCTATTAGGATTGCATTTGTGAAAATTATTAATGGCAGTTACCTGGAACATATTTAATTATTTTCTCACAAGGAAATTTAATTTGCAGTCATCTTTTTTTTTTTTTTTTTGTGGCAGAAAGCTTAATAAAACTTGAAGAGAATAACATAAACTACTGAATTCGGTTTGTATGATTCTAACAAAATTATTATAAAATAGTACATATCTCAATATCTGGCTTGTGATCCAAGTTGCTCGTCCCAAGAGTCAAGGGTTAAAATCTGGCTGGGGTCGATATATTATTAGGATGGATGAATCCTAGAAAACAAAAAGTTCTCTGGGAGGAACTTAAAGCCATGGATTCCGAGTCTGAAGATTTTCAGGCTCGTAACACAATCTCAGCCTAAATTGGAGTAAAATTTAATGGGCCTTTCCCATCCAAGTAAAGGCTTTGTTAAGACTTAATGAAAATTAGCACCAGAAAACATATTACAATAATTAAGACATTTTGTCTGTACATTCTTACCTCTTAGGGTTGTTTTTGTCGAACATATGTTTCAAGGCTTCTGATTACAGTCTGTAATTGCTGACAATGGGGCTCAGAAGCCTTGAAACAAATATTTGACAAAAACAACCATAAGAGGTAAGAATGTACAGACAAAATGTTATAATTATTAAACAAACCTCAATGATACTTCATATTGCATTTTAAAATACTATTACAGTTTCAAAAAAATCTGTCTACATTGGTGAAAACTTAATTTGCTGATATACTTACTTACTCACTGGCACTATCGACCCGGAGGTTCATGGCCGCGCGAACATAAGCTTTCCATACATCTCTATCCTCAGCTAATACTTTCCAATCATTCCCTGTATAATCTACTTCCCTCAATTCATAGTTGATGTTGTTCTCCCACTTGGTCTACCAAATGGGCGTTTTCCTTCTGGCTTTCCTACAAGCAGTTTCCATGCACGTCTTTCATTCCCCATACGTGCAACATGTCCTGCTCATTACAGTCTACGAGACTTAACTGTTCTTATTATATCTGGCTTCCTATAAAGACCATGTAGTTCATTGTTATGTAGTCTTCTCCATTCACCTTTCTGTTCATCTCTCTTTGGTCCAAATATTTTCCTAAGAACTTTATTCTCAAATACTCATAATCTCCTTTTCTCCCTTAAAGTAAGAGTCCATGTTTCGCACCCATATAATATAACAGGTAAAATAATAGTTTTTATATATTTTCAGCTTAACGTTTTTTAAAGGAATTGGGACATTAAAAGTCTCTGCAATGCATAATAGCATGCATTTCCAGAATTGAGCCTATGTTTAATTTCTTTGTGCATTTCATTCCTATTTGTGATTATTGTCCCTAGGTATTTGAATTCAGACACTTCCTCAAAATTTCCCTCATTTGTCATTAGCTGTCCATTTCCATTATATAATGTATTTTTATGTGTGACCATATATTTAGTTTTACTGATATTTACTTCCAGTCCCAATTTCTTAGTGTTACTCAGTAGTGTGTGCATGTTGGCCTTTAGTATCTCCTCGCTATCAGCCAGTAGTACTACATCATCAGCATAAACTAACAGTTTATTAATACCATTGAGTTGTAGGCCTTCTTCATCCTCTAAAGATTTGATGGCATGCTCTTGTACAAAATTAAATAGTAGAGGAGATAGTGCATCTCCTTGCTTCAACCCATTCTGGATTTCAAAAGTGTCTGAAAACTGTTTGCCTACAAGCACCCTACTTTTTGAGCCATTTAGACACATTCGTATAAGTCTAACTAACGTTTTAGGAATTCCGAACTCCAGCAGGATACTATATAGCTTCTCCCTCTTAATTGAATCATATGCTTTTTTGAAGTCTACATATAGTTGATGTACAGTACCATTACATTCCCATTTATGTTCTAAAATCTGTCTTATACTAAAAATCTGATCTGTTGTAGACCTGTTTCTTCTAAATGCACATTGATGATCTCCTAGGATGTCATCAATATAGAGAATAAGTCTCCTTACTAATATATTTGTAAGAATTTTGTACGAATTTGAAAGTAATGAGATGCCCCTGTAGTTGTTGCAATCAGTTTTATCTCCTTTCTTATAAATTGGTACGATAATTGATTCCTTCCATTCATCTGGAAGAGCTCCTTTTTCCCAAATCATATTAAGCAACCAGCGTATCTTGTCCATCAATTTTTCTCCCCCTGATTTTATCAGTTCTGCTGGGATATCATCTGAACCTGATGCTTTATACATCTTCAATTTTTCAATTGCCACTTCAACCTCTAATGCACTTAAGACAATATATAAATCAGTGGTTATGTACAATTTATAAAATAATAATAGAAACCTTTATAGGGGTTGGGGAATCAAAATTGGACGTATATGTCAGGGGATCCTGACTCTTATGGACCATAGCACTGGTAATGATGATGATTATGATTGACTCTCTACTCCATTTACACTAAAGAACATTTACTCCTTTTCAAACTAAGTCTTCAATGCACAATTGATAATATTGTCTAGTCATGTGTTAGATCTTCAATCTTTTCTAAAAACCAACAAAAATGAAAAGATTGAAGACTGCAAAAAATCGGGAATTTATAAAATTAATTGTAAAGATTGTGAAATGATATACATACGAGAAACAAAAAGGAATCTAAATACAAGATTAAAGGAACACCATAGTAATGTTAAAAATGGAGGAACAGAAAAATCTGCAATAGCTGTACATGCTTGGTGAGAAAAACATACAACCGAAACCTACACAAAATTACTTAAACAATTGGAAAAACCGAAGTAACTCACAATTTGGAAAAAATTACATATGCAAGAATAAAAACACAACTATGAATTTTGAAATACCTGGTCATAAGGAGAGGGGATTGATTTGGAAGTTCGTCGGTCGGCTATCAGACGGCGCGGAGGTCAGTCTGCAGGATAGGAGGCCGTTGGGCATCAGTTGTGAACATAATACAGCATTGAGAATGTCAAAATGAAGTGAAGAAACTCGAGTCTGCTTGGGAGTTAAGAAGTATGAGGTGAGTGAAGAAACAACTAAACAATAATATCTAAAATGTTTTACTCCACATCATACACTTTTGTCCCATGTATGTTCCTCAGTATTGGACTATCCTGGAAAACTGGTCTTTATGTGCATGCAGTCTAAGTCTTTGGTAATATTCAGGAGTGAAGCGATATAATATCCCAGCAAGCGTTCTAGAAAAAAAAAGGAATGTTTATGATTTTATCAGATAATCAAAAGTGACTAATATTTATTCACCATTAAATATAGAATATAGAACAAATGCATTATATTTTTAGTGGATATACTACTTTAATAACATTGTAATTTCTCAGACGTCGTAAGCTAAGAGGAAAAATTTTTATTTTCTGCTATATTAAAAAAAGAATGTTCCAAGAAAAACATAATGTGTAGCAACAATTGATATGTTGCATTACTTCATGAATTGCAATGCCAAGTATATTCACTTTCAGTTACTGGTACACATTATTTTATTCATGATTACTGCATTAAACAAGTTTCCATTATTCTCATTATGGGATGTATTGGTTTACAAATCACCTCTAATTCTCATATAATGTTTTCACAGTTCATACCAGAAACATGTTTAATACAACTACAAACTTTTGGGCAATTGCATACAAACGTTAAGAAGTTGCTATATTTATGGCATATGTTTTTAACTCGCTTTTAATTAAATTAGAGGTTTCTTTATGGGAAGCCATATTATCTAATAAACTAATTGGTGTACACAAACATGCAGTGCACCATAAGGCAAAGTTGGCTATTCTGTTTGAACAGTGTTTCATTGTACAAATATTGAATTATTTCAATTATAAACTTATTTAAGGATTTAACAATCACCTTAGTATCTTCAATACTAAACTCTTTCTTTTAAGCTACTTAAATTAATACAGTAATATAATTATAATCACAATGAACCGACTAATGCAGGTGGACTAGAGGCATAGAATCTCCAAAACTGACTTATGCTGTAATAAGGGTCACCATTTATCATATATACAATGAAAGTTGCTTAAATCTCTGATGGCAGAACTATAGTTTATGACCCACTATGCTATACCATACAACATTAATATGACACTGTTGCACTATTTACTTTTTCCATTTCTACTAACATTTCCTACTATTTTATCATTTTGTAACGATTCTTAAAACTTTTTTTTACATTTCTTATATATTTATCTATGTATACAAAATCTCTCAATCATTCCTTCTAAGTCCTACAGAGCTGTAGTGCATATGTACATGCAAAAGGTTTTGTCAATATATGGCAAGGCTAACTGTGCTATTGTATGACAATCTTACACAATATAACTACTATTTTATTTTGTTTGGTTAAGAAGGAAAAGTTATTGTACACCAAATTAGATTATCGGATAATAAATTATTTACTTCATTAGGTTACGAAATTACAAATTAATGTACATCCATTCTTTAAAAGCATGTTTGGGAACTTATTGTGAAGATTGATTATTCCAATAGCACAGATACTCTTGTCATCTATCGAGTAAGTTCATAAGCTTTGCGCATCCACACAACTGTTATGTAGGAAAAACGGAAAAACTGCACTTAAACTAGCGTGAAATATTTTGAAAGTCCTAGAGAACAACAGTGCGCATGCGCCAGAGTTTATAGAGCCAGCGATAACCCAAAATCGAACTACATATCAATTATCATCCGTGGTTACTATCCGTCACAATGAAATTTAAATGACGAATATTTGCAATAAATCCCCAAATCTATGTTTAAAAAATATATTAATAATATTAAAATTACCAAACGTTTATTAAAAACGGGTGTACACTCACTTATCACTCCCTAATGCTGATCCAACCAGCAATAACCCAAAACAGCAATAGAAAAATCAGAGACTAAGGGTCGAATGTTTGAACGCATTAGACAGTAAAAGGCGTTCTCTGCTGATAAAGTTTTATTCAAACACATTTTTCTTACTAAGAAATCTATTCACGCGGTAATAATTGTAAAGCTACCTGACAAGGTACCTTAAGATCGTAGCTCAAGATATAAACTTATGTGAAAATCCCGAAGGGAACCGATGGTAACCGATGTAGTTTGAAACTTATCCAAGATGTCGGACCTTGAAGACTTCGATCATGTTTTCGGTATACGCGGAGAAGAGGAATTTGATAGAGTCTACAAAAGAATTCAACTGGAAGAACAGGAGAATCGGCGTAATATTGCGCGTCGCAGACGTGTTTGTATACGGTATTATTTGCGGGATGCAAGCATAAATGCATTCCTCTATAGCAGACGAAAATAACGGAAGTGGTTTTATCGCTGAGAATTCTGGGTAATTCGTTGCCAATATTACGAAAACGTCAACATTCATGCATGACCGGTTAAGGCGGCCGTTAATTCGATCTCAGCTCACCAGTGATTGGAAGTAATTTGAGTAGAGAGTAATGTATTTGCATATTCTGTGGAGAAAAATAGCAGTTAGCATTACATTATTGTATAACAGTATCATAATATTGTGATTTGTATATTTAAATAAATACTTCAAAATTATCTAATAATGTTATAAAAATTGTTTGAAAAAGTTTAAAATATTAAGTAATGTTAGTAAATATAGAGGAAGAGCTATAGTTTACAACAATATAACTGAGAAATCAAGCGCTAGTAGAAGTGCAGTTGAGCCGGAAAAACTTTAGCTTACTTTCCCTTAATTTTTGTGTCCTACAGTGAAACATGTGCATGAACATAAGTTTATAGAGTTGTCACTAGATAGAATCACATAGAAGTTCTACAGAAAATTTAAAGAATTGACACTAGATGGAACCATGTAGCTGCGACCAAACTTCAATACATCCCCAAACATTTGTTAGAAATGGATATACACCAACTTTCTCCTTCCTAACTTAAAATAAATTATTTGCATATTATTTAATGAAGCATACACTAATCTGGTATAACACTAACCTGTCCCATCAGAACTTACAAAATGAAGTGAGTGAACATCTATTTCTAAAAATATACTTTTGAATGTTGGTCATTCCAATTTTCACAGATATCTTCACCATCTAGTATAAGTTCTTTTAGCGTTCCATCTAGTATAAGTTCTTCTAGCGTTCACACATGTGCACAATGATTCTGCATACTTCAAAGAAATAATTGTGTATGGAGATAAATATTTAATAATTGTAAAAAAAATGTTATAAGTATCGTTGCAAAATGTTAGATAGATGGAAAGCTCTGTGGCCATCACTTAAGTGTTGGCGGTGAGCAATCCATTTTGATCCTCCTTAATAACCTATTAAAATACATTAGCACCGGTTTAAATTTTGAATTAAAATTCGAAGTTAATTAGCAGAGTGAAGTCGGAAGCGAAAATGTTTAAAAAAGTGCAAAAGTTAGTAAAGACAGAAGAAGTACGTAGAGCATCAGTATTACAAGAACATAGATGGAAAATCAAGAGGAAGATAATCTAAAGTTGAGCCAGAAAAATTCAAGGTGAGTCGCAAACTGGGGTTCCTCCAAAGCGTTGTGTACTACGTGTCAGCTTTTAATAATGTCATAACTTCACAGTGATGTTTTGGGTATTCTATGCCAGGATTCCACCTACATTAGTCACTGTTCAAACAGAATAGTAAACTTATTCTTATGGTGCACCAGATTATCCAATAACCTAATCTGGTGTACACTTACCTTAGAAAGTCCCAGACAGACACCACGCGCATGCGCCAACAAACGCGAAGCAGTTTACTCTATGGAATATCGCGATGCAACCAACATTATACATGCTATTTAACAAACCTAAAAGCTAACCTAATGCAATTTAAGTACTCTAACTTGTGAAAGACCAACCTAAAAGCTAACCTAACACAATTTAAGCACTCTAACCTGTGAAAGAATGTAACACCCAAAAATAAAAAGTAAGTTCTCAAATTCTGAAGTACATAAACTATATTGGCTGCACTGTTGTTGTATAGAATATTCCTTAAAATCAATATGGTTGTCACGTCTTCATGTTACGTATATAGTTAAATATCATAGAAAAATGTGTTCAAGTAATCGTTAGAAAAAATGTAAAATTTGTTGTAAATGGTGGGAAATAATTTGAATTTAAAACCTTGTTGGCGCATACGCATGGTGTCTGCCTCGAGCTTAGAAAAGATTCTCACTGCGCTTAATGGAAACATGAGCCAAAATAAGTATATCTGGTCTCTTGGAATAGAATAGCCAATGTATTTTAATAATAGTGTGTCAATGTAATAACAGCTTGAAAAATTGGAAATTAAGTATAAGTTTTGAGGTTCATGGTAGTACAACATAATCAACCTTGCATATTGAACATTCATACCATAATCACTACTGTAACTTAAGTTTTAAGGTTATGGCACTGTAATATAATCTCAAAATTTACACTTCAAAGTTCTTTTGTTACATTTTTTGGGGATGTAACATATAGCCTAAGAAATTACACTTGGATAGAAGACTATTTTTTATTAATTTTTTTCCTAAATATAAAATGTTACCTAACTATGCTACCAATACTGTAGGCTTACTAATCTCAATGCAAGCTCATATTTACTTACTTACTCACTGGCACTATCGAACCCGTAGGTTCATGGCCGCGCGGACATAAGCTCTCCATACATCCCTATCCTGAGCTAATGCTTTCCAATCATTCCCTGTATAATCTACTTCCCTCAAATCATAGTTAATGTTATTCTCCCACCTCATTCTTGGTCTACCAACTGGCCGTTTTCCCTCTGGCTTTCCTACAAGAGGCCTACAAGTTTTTCGTTCCCCATACGTGCAACATGTCCTGCCCATCGCAGTCTACGAGACTTAACTGTTCTTATTACATCTGGCTTTCCATAAAGACCATGTAGTTCATTGTTATTTGGTCTTCTCCATTCACCTGTCTATTCATCTCTCTTTGGTCCAAACATTTTTCTAAGTACTTTATTCTCAAATACTTGTAATCTCCTTTCCTCCCTTAAAGTAAGAGTCCATGTTTCGCACCCATATAATATGACTGGTAGAATAATAGTTTTATATATTTTCAGTTTAACGGTTTTTGAAAGGAGTTGGGACATCAAGAGTCTCTGCAATGCATAATAGCATGCATTTCCAGAATTGAGCCTATGTTTAATTTCTTTGTGCATCTCATTCCTATTTGTGATTATTGTTCCAAGGTATTTGAATTCATGCACTTCCTCAAAATTTCCCTCATTTTTCATTATCTGTCCATTTCCATTATGTAATGTATTTCTACGTGTGACCATATATTTAGTTTTATTGATATTTACTTCCAGTCCTAGTTTCTTAGTGTTACTCAATAGTGTGTGCGTGTTGTCCTTTAGTACCTCCTCGCTATCGGCCAATAATACTACATCAACAGCATAAACTAACAGCTTATTAATACCATTGAGTTGTGAGCCTTCCTCATTCTCTAAAGATTTGATGGCATGCTCTAGTACAAAATTAAATAGTAGAGGAGATAGAGCATCTCCTTGCTTCAACCCATTCTGGATTCCAAAAGTGTCCGAAAACTGTTTGCCTACACGCACCCTACACTTTGTGCCATTTAGACACATTCGTATAAGTCTAACTAACTTTTTCGGAATTCCGAACTCCAGCAGGATACTATATAACTTCTCGATCTTAATTGAATCATATGCTTTTTTGAAGTCTACATATAGTTGATGTACAGTACCATTATATTCCCATTTATTTTCTAAAATTTGTCTTATACTAAATATCTGATCTGTTGTAGACCTGTTTCTTCTAAATGCACATTGATGATCTCCAAGAATGTCATCAATATAGGGAGTAACATGTTTAAACAAGAATGATGAAACACTACCTACAAATTTTGTACATTGTTGCAATAACAAAACAGGAATGAAAACTATTAAAATTTTACCTTTCTGTTGTAATCGATGTATGATCAGATCCACATTGAACGTAATTGCTTCGTTTCAAAAGCGAAACCAAACGAAAAAATCTTCCATGCCTTTTTCAAGATGAACTGGTCTCCTTGAGATTTTTCTGTAGAATGTTGAAAAAATTATGGTTATGTTACAGATAATATCCTGATCAATAATAATAATAATTTATCAATTTTATGATAGTTTAGAAAAAATGTTATGGCACACGACATAATACACATTTTTTATTTAAAGTCGATGGCATACCAAAGTTGTAATTAAGATTTTAATTTAATGGCATTATAATATAACCTCAAAATTTACACTTCAATCTTCTTTTGTTAAATTATAGTGTGTAAAATGAAAGCAATTATACTTTGAAAAAGCACACTTTTTCATAGAAGATTATTTTTTGAACTTCTATGCCTATTATAAAATACATTGTATTATACAGTATTATGTAATGAAGGTCCACCGCTGTGGTCTCGAGGTAGTGTGCTGCCTTTTCACGCAGCGGGCCCGGGTTCGATCCCCGGTTGGGGCAGTTTTTCTGGGTGAGGTTTTTATCGGGGTTTTTCCTCACCTCTATGACAAATGTCAGGAAAACTTTAAGGCCCAAACGGTCCCCGAAATCATATGGCCATCATCCTTATCATTATCATCCTTACCATTACCATTATCATCATCATCCTTCACCGGCGTGGAAAGTAACGGGAAGCTACCACACCTACACAATTCCCTAGTAAAGCTGCAAGCATAGCATGAAAATGCTATGATTGCAGTGAAGGACCTGCCTTCGGGCAGAATTACTATGTATGTATACAGTATTATCTAATGAAGGTCCACCGCTGTGGTCTCGAGGTAGCGTGCTGCCTTGTCACGTAGCGGGCCTGGGTTCGATCCCCGGTCGGGGCAGTTTTTCTGGGTGAGGTTTCTATCGGGGTTTTTCCTCACCTATAAGACAAATGTCAGGAAAACTTTAAGGCCCAATCGGTCCCCGAAATCATATGGCCATCATCCTCATCATTATCATCCTTACCATTATCATTATAATCATCAACCTTCACTGGTGTGGAAAGCAACGGGAAGCTACCACACCTACACAATTCCCTAGTAAAGCTGCAAGCATAGCATGAAAATTATATGATTGCAGTGAAGGACCTGCCTTCGGGCAGAATTACTATATTTGGATCTAATGAAGCTACAGGTTCAAGTACGAGTATTAATGTTAATTCATGCTCATACCTCTTTAAATAAAAATGTGTAAATAATGACCTACAAATATTAAATATTGATTGTGGAAATAATAAAATACAAACGAAATATGTTATAATCTTACCTTTTCGTGTTATGTTCTAATCGATGTCTGATTAGATCAAGGCGAAAGCGGACGAAATATTGTTCATCATTGTAATTTTCAATATGATCCGGTCTTCCCCTGATTTTTCTGAGTTTCCGAGTGTTGAGAAACATATTATAAAACACTTTGTCATTACAATCGATATCCATAGGTAAATTTCCATCGGCCATCTTTAACTATGATCTTTAACACAAGTATTTCTCAAAATCAGGCTTCGAATGACCGTACAAAGTCTACCGAGTTTATGCTTCTGGTAAGGTGATATACTGTCGTGGTTCAACGCAACTTTGGCTGAATACTTGAGGTAGCATGTTTTCCGAACTTATACCGAGTTGGTACAACCGGCCCTTAGGTGAACAAAGAACGCGCCAACGAGATCCCGGGCATTGATAGAAAAACCTGAAGAAGCTGTATTGTCGAAGTAAGTGAACATACCTTATACTTTAAGTCAAATTTCTACTTATATTTTACTTCTTAATACTTGTTATCTATATTCTCAAGTTCTTTCACTTCATTTCTAACCGTATTCAGTTCCATATTCTTCTTCATGTATTTTTATAGTTTTTCCTTTTGCTCTTTTTACACTCTTTATACCTTTCTTATCTCTCTCTTCCTCACTGGTTTTACAGACCTTCTAGAACCAGAGTCTGCCGAACTATTGAACTTCTAGACATATTCTTGCTTTCTCTTTCTAGGCCTGCCACCTGATTTCCCATTGTACAGTTTCAGAATAAGTTTTGCAGAATTCTAGGGGTAGTAGAAGGGACTTAGTAGATACATTTTTATAAGAAACCCATGTCCGGAAACGTACTATTTCCATGTAAAATAAATTAGAAGATAGAAACACAATGGGCTGATATCGTGTGCCTTGTATTGGCAGTCAGTTCAGCTGAGTCAGCGTTCACGTCAGTTGGCAGTCGGTCATTGAGCAGTACAGGACGAGACAGTATAAGATGGTCGAATACACATTTGAAGAGTACACTGAGATGTTGATAATTTTACGGTGAAGCTAGACGTAATGGTCGAGCTGCATAATGCATCTATAATGAACGCTTTCCGCATCACCGCACTCAATCACATACCATTTTCGTCAGATTTCAACAACGCCTGCAAGAAACAGGTACTTTCCAAGCAAGGAAGACAAAGTGTGGTGCTACACGGAGGTGCCGCACTCTCAACTTTGAAGAGAACGTCCATCAGCACGTAAAGAGAACCAGTCGACGAGTCTCGAACCATTGTCCATGCCTTGGATATCCCCCACACGAGCGTGTGGAGGTTTTGCACCAACATCAACTCTACCCATACCACCTTCAGAAAGTTCAAGACTTGGGCCCGACTTTTTTTTTCGCCACGTGCCATTTTCTATGCATGGTTTCTATACCAGCGTGTCGACAAAACCGAATTTCCTCACAGCATTCTTTTCACGGATGAGACATTCTTCACTAAGGAGGCTGTTTTTAACTGTCGAAACAGTCACATTTGAGATGACGCAAATCCTCATGCCACACAGCCACGTGCATTTCAGGAACGAATCTGTTAAAATGTATGGGTTTGTATCATTAATGGTAATTTGATTGGGCCGTAAGTTCTTCCGTACCGCCTAACGGGTTCCAGGTACTTGACATTCATGCAAGAAATACTGGTGGAGTTATTAGATGACACTGAGCAACAAAAAATAAACTTTTTTTTTATCAGAATGACAAATATGTGATTCTGATAGTATTTTTTCCTCCTGAATTCAAATATGATGACGATTTTTCTCCATCGCGCAAGGTTTTCGAGAGACAGAAATTTATAATTTCAAACATTTTAATATTTCCTACATTCGTAACTACACAATATTCGAATAATTGGACTGTTATAAACAGGACTAGATATTTTAATTAATTATTTTAAATAGTATTAATATTATAGTTTTCATATGAAATATTAGTTTAGGTGGAATCATTATTCATACAGAAAGAGGATGTAAAATAATGTCAAATTATATTAGAAACTGGGGAAAACATTACTAGGTAATCAGATTTGCCTTTGGCAATAAAGGTCTAAATTCACATCTCTACCAAAACAACATACCGTTAGAAAAGGAAGGTTCGGACACGTAGCCTAAGGCTGAGAAAGTCAGGTTTTTCACATCCCAAAAGACAGACAGGATAAATGTACCGCTAGGGCCTATGAACTTACTGTGCTTGGAGAGAGACAGAGAGAGAGAGAGAGAGATTACAGTTAGGCCTTCAGAGAGGAGTAATAAAAGTGTAGAGATATATGAACGGTGAGAGTGAATGATGTAGGGAGTAGAAGCAGTAGCTGCTCTGGTGAGTCTGCACATGTCTTTCTTAATAGGATTTTGGGGGCCTTTATAATAAAATCAAGATGGGCTTAGGACTGGAAATAAATTTAAGTTGTTATGAAATAATATTAGTAACGTAATATGGTTGGATCAAGTCTGGCCATGGGGCGAAGTTTTGACATACCGTAGTTTAACCTCTCTCTTTCTCCCCCCTCACGAATATGTATTAGGATAATTTAGGCTAATTTATATATTTGTAATTATTTTGTTCTTATAATTTTAAATATAGATGATTATTTAATTAGTTATTTATTTGTCTCGAATACCCTCTACTATAAAGTCATCAGCCATACCGCTCGGCTAACCTAATCCGTAGGAAACCACACGCGATCTTACCGTCACAAGTAATCCATGTTCCAAAGGTCCTTTATGCCCTAAAATAGCTACCATAGGCGTAACACGGACTCACCTAGAAAGTAAGGGATGGCGAATTTCTGCTATATTTTGACTGTGGAGCATCCCTCTTGTTGGACCAACAATAATCGGCCAGCATATTAGGATTCCATTTGATTTGGTACCTCTTTTCCATTGCTGAAATCTCCTGATGAAAGTGTTCCCCGTTTTATTTTACAATGGACAAATGGACGAAAAAACGTTTATTAAAAATATAATTATTTAAATGCATTAATTGAAATTGAAATAAAAAACTGTGGGTGATGGAGAAATTCCGAATACATATTTGAAAACACGTAAAAAAACTGCGTTAATTGTAACTATTGGTACTCATGAGACAAAAATCATATTGACCAGTGTGATTTGCCACTGCCACTACGTCAGCACGTGTATTTCCGATATGAAGGCACACCCACGCACTTTTCACTTGCCGTCCGCGAACATCTCGATCAAACATACGGAGAAAGGTGGATAGGTCGAGGTGGTCCTACTCCTTGGTCAGCACGGTCGCCAGATTTAACTCCTCTCGACTTTTTTCTGTGGGGTCATAATATGAAGAACCATGTTTACCAGACACCTGTCGAATTGTAGCAAGATCTTGCACAAATTCTGGCGGCAGCAGAAATTATTGAGCACACGCCAGGTCTTGTGGGGCGTGTGTATGAAGACGTGCGTCGCAGGTACACTTTGTGTAACGAAAAACATGGTCGCCACGTGGATCCACACTTTTAGTACAACCCCTAGAATTCTATAATACTTATTCTGAAACACAAGCCACATAATATCAGCCTATTCTTTTCAATATTCAAACCAATTTTACATCGAAATGGTGCGTTTCCGGATATGGAGGCCTTATTCATTCATTCATTCATTCATTCAATTTGAGAATTTTCCTCAATTTTGAGGAGTTTCTCCAACCAATCTTAGCAATTAACATGAATTAAAAATAAATAAATATAAATGACTACGGGCTTATACACTATCAGTTTGCAACAGACGTTCACAAATTTCTCTTAATTAAGGTTCTCCATTGTTCTCTCTCATCTGTGTCTTCATCTGTTACACCAAATTTCCTCATTGAATTTTGAATGTTGTTCTTCCAGGTAGTTCTTGGTCTTACTTTTCTGTTCCTTTTTCAATTTTCTATGCATAGACGGCCATTGGTAGTCTTCCATCTTGCATTCTTCTTACGTGTCCATGCCATTTTAGCTTTCTGTGTTCAATCTCATCCATTATCCTTATCAAAACTTTATCTACTAAGTTCCCTCTACAACCACTAGAAGTCTGTAATACATATTCTGAAATACCCTGAATATACTTTTTATCACCGTTATTCTCTACATGTGCCCTAACCATGTAAGTCTATAACCCTCAATTTGTGTATTCTCCTGCTTGATATTCTTGCAACGTTTTCTGTAACTTAATATTTTTTGCCTGTCGTTTTATTTGCTTTTTACACGCTTTATATTAGCTTGACCTGTATATATCTATCTATGTAACGGAATCTTTCAACGCGATTTTCACCCACTTAATATCATTGGATCGACTAGAAACTTTGTATAATTGTGAAGAACCCGCGACAATACAAAAATTTCCCCTTTTTACACGCTTTATATTAGCTTGACCTGTATCTATCTATCTATCTATCTATCTATCTATCTATCTATCTATCTATCTATCTATCTATCTATATATATATATATCTATGTAACGGAATCTTTCAACGCGATTTTCACCCACTTAAAATCATCGGATCGACTAGAAACTTTGTATACTTGTAGAGGACCCGTGACAATACAATAATTTCACATTTATTTTAAATCCTGGCCAGAATCATCAGAAAATCAAAAAAGTGTCTTTGTAACGGAATCTTTGAACACGATTTTCACCCACTTAGAAACATTGGATCGACTTGAAACTTTGTATACTCTAAAGGACCCGTGAAAATACAATATTTTCATATTTGTTTCTAAAATCCTGGCCAGAGTCGTCAGAAAATCAAACAATGTACCTTTGTATCTATGTAACGGAATATTTGAACACGATTTTCACCCACGTTGAAACATTGGATCGACTTGAAACTTTGTATACTTCTAAAGGACCCGTGACAATAAAATAATTTCATATTTCGTTTCTAAAATCCTGGCCAGAATCATCAGAAAAGAAAAAAAATAAAAACTGGTATAATAGGTTACGGGCTTGTCGATATTTAATCAATCGTTGTAAGAGCTCAGTTGGTAGAGCGGTAACTTTTAGTGGTATATAATTTCAGTAATCGATAGGTCGCTGGTTCAAATCAGGCTATGAGGATTTTTTAGAAGAGTATAATTATAGCTCTTACTACAATAGTATGGAATTTAAAGATATTTACATTTTTATCTTATTCTGTAAAATATTAACACTAAAAAATAAAAAATAAATAATGGTTTTAAAAACTAAAACAACACGCATTATTAGAAAACCGAACTAAAAAAATGAAAAATAATTTTAATTTCCAACACGCTTGGGATAAAATTAAAGTGGTTAAGAAAAATGTCATCTCCAACACACATAGAATAAAACTTGAGTTATCAACAAGAATAAAATAATTTTGCCATCAAAAGCATGGGGTGCTATTTATGATTCTTGCATTTTCTTCTTAGAGAATTTACTTTTACCAATATCTGTTTATTATCAAATATATTAATTGATATAGAGTACCCCACGCTTTTTGTGGTAAAATTTTCTTTTTGTTGATAACTCTAGTTTTATTCTATGTGTATTGGAGATGATTTTTTTGTTGACCACTTTAATTTTATCCCTAGCGTGTTGGAAATTTAAATTATTTTCAATTTTTTTAGTTCGGTTTTCTAATAAAGCGTGTTGTTTTAGTTTTTAAAACTATTATTAATTTAAATCTAAGATATCACTGTAATACAAGGATCTTAAATTTCAATTTTAATTACCTTAAAATCCATAACTTTTTTGTATTTAGTTTTCAACACTTTAGACAAGTTCAATTAATAGTTTTATAAAATTTTAGTTTAGTCGATCTTAAAAGAAGTTTACGTATGAGATGTTTATCATCAACATAATAGGATTTGTTACTTGTCCTTGTTCCTTTGTTCACTTCTACCGGTAGCTATTGAAATATCACTAATATATGTCCATCTCCGTCACTGCCATCCTATATTATAACGATTTGAGCACAAGAGTTGCCCAACCCATGAAATCATGTCACTAGGAAACAAGTCTTGTAGTGCAATTGAATTAGTGCTAAAATATGGAAAAGAATATTATCTTGTAAAATAAAACTAGGAAGCCAGATATAATAAGAACAGTTAAGTCTCATAGACTGCGATGGGCAGGACATGTTGCGCGTATGGGGAATGAAAGACGTGCATGGAAACTTCTTGTAGGAAAGCCAGAAGGAAAACGCCCAGTTGGTAGACCAAGAATGAGGTGGGAGAACAACATTAACTATGATTTGAGGGAAGGAGATTATACAAGGAATGATTGGAAAGCATTGGCTCAGGATAGGGATTTATGGAGAGCTTATGTCCGCGCGGCCATGAACCTACGGGTTCGATAGTGCCAGTGAGTAAGTAAGTAAGTAAGTAAAAATAAAACTCTGTAAACATATATTTGATTTTGTTCGTTCACATAATATATATATATTGTGTTCTAATTTCTTTCTTTTTAGGTCAAAATTTAAGCAAATTGGGTGCAACGTTAAGACTAATGTGATTTCTTCCCTCTGTGTAGAAAGATGTAAAATGTGACTAAAACATTAGGTTAGGAATTTGCCCTACCAATAGGCTTATAAAAAGTTACATTATCATTGTCATTAATTTCTGAATTACAGTTCTTAAAAGTATGACCAACTTCAACAAGTTTGTATATCAATTACATTTATCAGGAAATTAGAAAGAGTGGGTCATGCTAGTCAAATAGTTACCGTGCTCACCTCTGGATCCGAAGTTCGTAGATTCACACTCAGATTGGAATGATAGATTTTATTTTCAGATGGCTTCTTTCGAAAAGAAAGTTAAGCCTTTCGTTTACCTGTCGTAGGAAAGAAAGTAAAAACACGGGCTTAAGGTTGTAGATTTACGGTAAAATAACTACAGCTAGAAATAAAAGGCCACTATATAGAACTTTTGCCCCTTAACGCTCGAATTATGAGGAAAATAATTTGAATTAACAAAATGCAACGTTAAAAAAATTGCAAGAATATAATAATAATAATAATAATGTTAATAATGATAATTAATAATGTTAATAATGATAAGTATAAATAATAATAATGTTAATAATGATAATAATAATAATAATAATAATAATGTTAATAATGATAATTTTAATAGTATGTTATCATGATAATAATAATAATAATGTAATAATGATAATATATTGATATTAGAATACTAATAATAATGACAATAAGAAGGAGAAGAAGGTGAGAAGAGAAGGAGAATAGAAGAAGGGAGAAGCAAGGAAGGAGAAGAAGAGAAGAGAAGAGAGGAAGGGAAGAGAGCGAGAAGGAGAAGGGAAGAGAGAAGGAAGAGAGAACAGAGAGAGAAAGAAAGAAGAGAAGAGAAAGAAGAGGAAGAGAACGCGAAGAGAGAGGAACGAAGAGAAGAGAGGAGAAGAGGAGAGGAGAAGAGAAGAGAGATAAGAGAAGGAGAATAGAAGAGAAGAGAAGAGAAGAGAAGAGAATAGAAGAGAAGAGAAGAGAAGAGAAGAGAAGATAAGAGAAGAGAATAAGAAGAGAATAGAATAGAAGAGAAGATAAGAGAAGAGAAGAGAAGAGAAGTGAAGAATGGTATAAGAGAAGATAAGAGAATATAGATAAGAGAAGAGAAGATAAGAGAAGAGATATAATATAAGGGAATAGAATAGAAGATAAAGATAATAAATAGTATAGAAGAGAATATAAATAATATAATATAAGATAATATAATATAAGAGGATATAAGAGAATATAAGAGAATATAATATAATATAATAGAATATAAGATAATATAATATAAGTTAAGTAAGATAAGAAAATATAAATAATATCAATTATAATTAAGAGAGTATAGTGTAATAAGATAATATAAATAATATATTAATATAATATAATATAATATATAATATAATATAATTTACTATAAATAATATAATATAATATAATATAATATAATCTAATATAATTTAATATATGATATGATACATTGATATATGTATATAATAGATAATAATAATAATAATAATAATAATAATAATAATAATAATCATAATAGCTTTATTTTACCTGGCAGAGTTAAGGCCTTAAGGCCTTGTCTACCACTAAACCAGGTTTTAAAAAAAAATACAAACAAATAATAGTCTTCTTAAATCTAAATTACAATATTATATCTATAAATATAAACGATTACAGTTATGATACACAATACAATGAATATTTATAATGTATTTTGATTTACTCTAAATTTAACGAAATTAAAATATATATGTACAATATATATAAAAAAAAACAGGGAAAAGATTAAGACATAGTATAAAATTAAATAAATAGAGAAAAATTAATTATTAGACAACAGGTAACTGTATAAGCGTGACTTAAAGGTCCCAAGTGTGCGGCAACCCCTGATATCTTGAGGAAGGAGATTTCCAGGAGCGGGCAGAGGCTACTGTGAAGGAAGTAGAATAGGAGGAAGTGCTATGAAGAGGAATTGTTAGCAGATGCTATCTTGTGATCTAGTGTCAATATTGTGGTGAAGAGGAGTAACTTCTCAACTCTAGACGCCAGGTAAGTAGGGTTGTAGGAATCAGAAGCTTGAAAAGTAGTGAAAGAGAGTGCAATTTACGTCTGTCAGTAAGACGGAGCCAAGAGAGGTTATTAAAGTGTGTCGGGAAATATGGTCCTAACGGCGGATATTGAAAATGAATCGAACGCAAGCAGTTATGAGCACGCTGCAGTCTCTGCGACAAGTCATAGTTTAGATCATTATATATAATGTCACAATAATCGAAAGTGTGGTAACACAAGATTCTGCACAAGGATTTGTTTTAACGAAACTGGGAGAAAAATTTTTTGAAACGTCTAAGATAATGTAAGATGGAGAAAGTCTTTTATTACATAGGTGTTCACTTGTGTTTGCCAGGTTAAAGTTTTGCGTCTAGATGTAGTCCAAGATCTATTACTGAAGAAAGAATAAGGGATAATTATATTATTTATAGTAATGTTTTTGTAGTGTAGATATGTCAAAGTTGTAAACAGTCTTGTTGTCCCATTAGAATTACTTTTGACTGTTAGGATTTAGATTTAGACCGATACTTGAAGACCAGTAAAGATGGATATGAGATCGTCATTCATTTTTGTTCAAGCATGATTGAATAGAGAGAATGAGGAGGTTGAATGTAGGTAAATTGAGGAGATCTCTCAGCGTAGAGGTGATAACGGCAGGCTTTAGTACAGTTGGCAAGTCATTTATGTAGATTGAGAAAAGAAGAGGTCCGAGAAACACTGCCCTGGGGGACTCCAGCCGGCACGTTGCGCCAAGTCGAAGATCTAGAGTTAATGAAACGTATTGTTGACGACAGTGCAGGTATGAGTCGAACCAGGATACAGCGCTTGTCAGACAAAGTGTAGGTGCTTGAGCTTTATCATAAGTAAGTCGTGGTTCTACTGTGTCAAAAGCTTTGCTGAAGTCAAGTAAGGTTAAAGGAGGTCCAATTGACGTCTGTCCACGGCTTCACGCAATATCTTCAGTAATTTTTAGCAAAGCTGTGGTTGTGCTATGACCCATATCTAAAGCCGGATTGATAAGGATCAAGGAGGTGAGATTTCTTGGAGATATTCAGTCATGTGCTTATGTACAATATGTTCCGGGCTTTAGATAATGTTCGGAAGGATTGCTAATCGGTCGGTAGTCATTACAGTTAGTAGGTGTTGTACTTATTTTGGTATAGGCCGAACTCTAGACTGTTTCCATACAGTAGGGAAGATAGAAGTATAAGGGAAGCATTAAAAATATGAGTCACTGTGGGTTGGTATTAATGTCAATGATTTTATTTAGCATTAAAATGCTGATGTTATCTGTTCCTTGTGCATTGGATTTAATCCGCTTGAGTGCTTTTTAACGTCTATAGGCGAAATGTCGTTAAAGTAAAATTGATCTCTTCCTATTATGTGGGGATGGGGATAAGTCTTTAAGGAATGTCTATTTTAGTACTTGTTGTCTGGAGGGTGTCATGGGGTATTGAGGTAAAATGTTCATTTAAGTCATCTACAGAAATATGTCTATTTGAGTCAGTTGAGGGATTTTAACTGTTCTAAGTCCCATTGCACGGAGATTTTCGCCAAGTGTCCCGTGCACATTATTTCAGGTCCGATTATAATGTGGGTAGTCGTCGTAGTTTGGGCATTGCGTTATAGTTGGTGTAGTTGATGGTATGTGGTCTGTTGCGTAGGTATATGGTATATTATAGGATTTGGTATAACCATCCATCCATAGTAATTCTGCCCGAAGGCAGGTCCTTCACTGCAATCATAGCAGTTTCATGCTATGCTTTGCAAGTTTTACTATGGAATTGTATAGGTTGTGGTAGCTTCCCGTGGCTTTCCCACACCGGTGAAAGATGATGATATTAATGATAATGGTACGGATGATAATCATAAGGATGAGGGCCATTATGATTTCGGGGACCGTTTGGGCCTTTAAGTGTTCCTGACATTTGTCTTAACAGGTGAGGAAAAAACATATGGTAATCTGGTAATTGGTATATGGTATATGATATTGGTATATGATTTGGTGTATGATTTGGTATATGATATTGATATAGGATTGCATATTATATTATATGGTATATGATAGAATAATAATAATAGTACGATATCGATAATAATAATACGATATAATAATAATATTAATAATAATAATAATAATAATAATAATAAATAATACTAATAATAATAAATAAAATTAATACATTAATAATTAATAATAATAAATACGTATCATAATAATAATACCATATAATAATAATAATAAGAATCTGATATAAAATATGATGATGATTATAAAATTATGGGCGATACAAAGCGCTTTCATGAAAATGTCATACCGAGGTGACCATTTTTGAAAGTGACGCAGGAATAATTTTGTGACGTAATATATCTTTAAAGATCAGAATTTTGATTCTACAAGATAATATTCAAATGTGTACTTTTTAATCTAATATCGTGGACACACGTTTGTAAAGTTCCAAACCTGGAAACATACGCAGAACTTTACAAAATTTTTCTTCAATGATTCGGTCGTTATAATTCGTTAATTGCACAAACTTCCTGTTTGTTTACCCATTACTTTGGCCCTGCTTAGGCGTAAATGTATAATATTAATAGTCTTCTAATGTTCTGGAAACCTTAAAAGTTGTCCGATAATTGTTAAATGTAAGCTGTGGTCAGCTAAGTCACAGAAAACGTATAAAATGACTGTCCACAACATAATAATTGATGATTAAAATTTCCTCTGATTCTACGGTACGGTACACGACTAAC
>JASPKZ010009270.1:0-68710 GCA_030220185.1 Diploptera punctata
TGTGAAAGAGACGGAAGAACGTTACATGCACCGGGACGAGTCCTTTCATCATACACGTCAACAGAAGATGCAAGTGAAGGTGAAAACTAAGGTATGTCAATTTTCAGCATGATATCATATGAATGTAGATCTAAAATCTATATTAATGTTGGAATCAAATTATTTAATATATAAATAAATAAATAAATAAATAAATATATATGTATATATATATTTTTTAATTCCAATTTTAAAAGTGAAACAATACCAAATAATAACATAAAATTAAATAATAACATAAATAATCAATGTCTTCTGTCCTTGTGTAATAAAAGCCCATAGCGCTATGAGAAACGTGACAACACCGCATGTCAAGTATTGCCGTGTGGCACCCGCTTTTATATAAACTGTTATCCATCCGTGCGAGGCAATAATATCTGAAAATGTATTTATATTTACCTGATAGAAAAAAGAGTTTGCCTATGATGTATCTAAATTTCTTAGCAGTATAAACTTGTAGATAAAACAGTTTTGAGTACAATTTGTGAAATATTAAAATTTCAGTAATTTAAAATATTTTTCAATGCCGTTGCTTCGTAACGTACTCGCAAGTTATTGCGTAACTTCTGTTATTCAACTAATGTTTTATGAAATAATCTTCTTTGTAAATTATTAGAGCCAAAATGGTCACCGAACATCATCTGGCCATCATTATCATATTCGCCATGTTCTGTATTAATGGTGTGTGAATGATGTGTTTCGTCTTAATGTTGTGTTGTCTTGGAGGAGGTCCTGACATTGAGCTGATCACTCATTCAAGGAGACTCACCATGTTCTTGTGTTCTTAAAAAAGTATGTGTGTGATCGATAGTTAAATCCCTCTCAGGACAAGTGGTGCAGTTGGACATTTTTACGGAGACTGGCCTAACAATCAACCCCAACTTGGAGGATCACTAAGTACTTAAGTTTTGTTCTGTAGAAATGAAACGTTCTCTATTTCTAATATATTTCTCCTAACAGTTGATCTCTTTTCCGCCATGAATACTTATTGCTTAATTGTGTGGTTCTCGTGCAAAGTTTGTTTGTCCAGCAGGTCGTTACTTCAGGTCGTAAGAAACAGAAGTCCCCCACCACTATCAAGGTCATTCAATCTCAAGGGAGCAAGTACTTGGTAATTATGCAGAACGTTGCATGGACGACATAAGAATCCGTTCTTTTCAACTACCCAGTAAATGATGTTTAACATTCATTGGAACGATCAATTGTCACTGTTTATGTAGTTTCAGTCTTTTGAAAGATGGCGCGATGAGGTTTAGTATATTTCAGTTTACTTAATATTTACACGTATTCTTGCGGTTTGCTGAGAAATGTGGGAGTTAAGGCGGGCGAAGAACCCTTTCATATAGGTTTTCAAAATACAAAAACTATCCTAATTTTTAATCATGTACCTCACAATAGGCCTTTATTAGATCTTAGTTAACACACATCGCCTCAATTCCTATGTACAAACAATAGTATTTAAGTTACATAACACATTTAACACGTCTGTCTTGTATTTACAAAGCTAACAAAGATAAATTCACATTAACTCCTTAGTCCTTTTTGTCCAGCGTTGCTTTATTAGTAAGATACAGATTTCTGTTAAGTTTTGAATATTCCACAAATTATTCAAATTGTATGAGGATTTCTTCATATTAACAAACACTGGTGGAAAATAAAAAAAGTGTAATAACTCACACTATCATCACAATAATCAATTCTGTTTAACATCGGTTGTTATACCACATTGCAGTTAGATTTTTATATTTCTTCATTTATAAAATAAACTTCAAAAATTGTTCTTTCTCCTTTATAAATACAAAATATGAATGTGGAGGACAAACAATGGAAGTGACGTAATAGTTACGTCACGAATTTAAGTTATATATATTTCTGGACTTTCTTTGATATTTCATATTTAGTCACTTTTCAATACTAGGAATAATTTATATTTCGTAAAAAAATTATTTTTAATTTTCCGGAAACAGAATTATAACATATAAGGCTAATGAAAATATTAGTTTTCCAACATTGCTAATTAGCCAAGACCTTTAAGGAGTGGTTCTATTGATCAGAAGGCCAAGGTTCGAATCTCTCTGAAAACCTGTGTTAGATTTGTGTTTAAAATACGTAGGAATATAGTGTGAATTGTTAGAATTTTATGCATAAGTTGAATTGAGATAGAATGAAATACAAAGTAGGTTAAAGGGAGAAGACAGCTGTAGCCAAAAGTTGATTTATTTTATTCTAAATTAGCCTAAGTTCAAATAAACGAGAAATATGTAGTAGTTCATTTATCGTTCCTTTGCTATTTCATGGTTCATATAAAGTTTCTCCATATTTACGTAATATCTTCTTATTATATCTAAATGGCTTGTTCTTAATTGATAATGTCCTCTCTAACTTACATCTAGATAGACCTGTGTGTTTCTTATCGTGAGCTGTCTTTAATGATGGATCCTGACAAAGAAATACCAGCGAGGCCAGTCACTATAATACTAATTTAATGTGTTTCACAGTTCTTGTAATCCACCCAAGACATTAATTTCTTTGTGGGGTGCATATACAAAATAGGTTAGAGCAAGAGCCTGAAAAGAAGAGCATAAATATATGATTTAAATAAAAGTACCGACATCGGCCACAACGTGAAAATGTATTAAAATATTCTGACAAAATTAGCCCGGGGACATTGCGCAATTGGTAAGGCAATATGCTGCAAACCGGATGATTGAGGATTCGATTCCAGAAGATGTAATATATTTCACGCAGTTTCTTCTTCTACTGAAGAAGTCGTAATCATGACAAGGAATCATAAATCCCAACGTTATAAAAATTGTTGGATTCAAAAATATAAAAGACGTATTAATAATATATATTTTAACTTGCATAAACATTCCCACGGCCCATTGCTCTAAGTGTGAATATGCTTCTCAACCAATTGAGTACCATACATACGTTCTAAGTGTAAAGCCGTTGGGAAGGGCTGACAATCCGGCTGATATCTTGAACCACATGTCTAGAAAGGTGTGAGTCTTAACTACAGAATATCCCAATGGCTTCCTAAGGCCTGCAGTGGCATAAATTACACCACTCATAGCAACTAGCCGTGATATAAATTGGGATTGTGTGTATTTTACCTAATAGACCTCGTGTGTGCATTCACATACGAAATTTATTTTCATGAGATTTCATTGTGCTTTTTATAAACTTGATCGTTTTCTTAACTTTTACATTTAATTAACGTAATCGATGATAATGATCAAGAGAAACAAACAACTTAAAAATGTAAAATTTTGAAGTCTGAGAACAAAAAAAGCCCTGCAATAAATGTAAAAAATAGAGAATTGTGTAAAACATGATAAAATGGATATTTCAAACAATATATAACCTAGACTTTCTTTTAATGAGCAATGGATAGAAGAGTTGTTGGTGCGGAAATGTTCGTATAATGATAATGTTGAAAGTGAAAAATACGGACATTATGCTTTGTCGGAGAGCTACTGAACCGGGCCTGGATCAAGTCCCTATGCGGAAGAAATTTATTCACTGAATGTCGGCTAGTGTGGAACGGTGGCCACCAAGGATTGTGAGGAATTTCAGTTGTAGTATGTACCGTGTATAACATTTTGGGAATCCGACGGTTGCCCATTTTTCACACGTAGCCATAACGTCTACCTCTCTATAATGACTGTTACACCAAGTGCTTTGAACACTTATCGCTCCATGAGTTTAATTTAGTTTAAAGAAATGAATGGCTTAATTTTAAAGCATAATGACAAAATGTTATCTAAAATAAGGTAAAATAGAATATTCGTAAGTTTAGATTTAAATGTGGAAATGTATTAATTATACCTGATAGAAAAAAAGTTTGTCATTAATCTGTCTAAAATTCTTAGCAGTATAAACTTAGAGAAAACAGTTTTGAATTCAATTTGTGAAATAGTAATGTTATTAATTTAAAATATTTTTTGAATTTCACGTTTTGTGACGTTGCTACGTAACGTACGCGTAAGGTATTGCATAATTTTTGTTATTCAACAAATGTTTTACGGGAGTTATCTTCTTGGAAAATTAATAGTGCCAAAGTGGTCCCCGAACATCATCTGGCCATCATTATCATAAATTGCCATGTTCATTACGATTGTATTTGAATGGTGTGTTTCGTCTTAACTTTTATGATGATGATGATGAGTTTGATGATCAGAGTCACAGTTCTTTATCAGAAGATACTTTCACCTGCTCTGAGAATTAATTCTCAGATTCAGCTGTATCTGTTCCAGATTTAACTGGAAATAACATTTCCGAATTTCCTTAAAAATTGTGCGTTTTCTATAGGTTGTGGCCTAATGCAAGTCTGAACACGATCTGAAATTAACGATAATCTGTTAAGCACGTGTAGGTTTCGCGACTATCATTATTTTTATTTGTGCTAAATTTATTGAAGTGGCACAAAAGAACTCTCATTTAAAGTCTGCACTACTTGTTTTAAATGTCAGCAGTCGTGTAATAGTAAAATCCAACAATTGTAGTAAATTAATTGTAGTAAAATTGTCAGTAAGATGATATGATTCTTCATCCGGATAGCAATCCATGTCTCCCATCTTAGCAAGGATTCATGTTTTTGTCGGTGTTACATATTATTTAAGATTGTGTTTTAGAAAACCAGCTTCATAAAAAGTGATCAATATTCTTGATACTGATGGTTGTGCTTTGTCTTTCTGAAGACTATGAGAGTTTGTTCTCATATAGTTTTCCTGCCCACTTTGGAGAATTGATTATTTCCATGTACTTTATAACCATCTCTTCTTCCTGCAGTTCCTAACTTCGCTTAAGTCAGGACACCCGTATCACTACTGGCATGTGAAACCTCTGCTTTCCTCTTTTGCTTCTCTCGTTCAAATCTAGAGATGTTTTCGTTGGCCGTCCTGTTAGACTCACTGCCTTAGGGATTGTGAATATAACTTCAAGTTAATTGCTACTTTCCTTAAGACATGTTTTCTCTTTCTTGTGTGCTGATATCCATATTCGTTTCAATTCGAACTTAAAATGTGAATTTTTGTGCTTTATTTCCTTTATTTGTTCGTCTGATAAATCTTATAGTGTAAAAGGCAATTTTCCTATAAAATCTCGTTTTTTTAATATTCGGAAAATTTTGCTGTTTCATAATGTTAAACAGGCTTCTCGAGTCATTATACTGATGAACGTTGGCTCTAAAACATAATTCGAGAAATAATCACGTAGTTTAAAATATCACTTTTTTCCCTAATACCTAAACGAACCTGAATATCACGGAAAACCGCTAATTTCCACGATCGAATTTCAAAAAAATCGTGAGGCCAATACTTTAACCTTTCTACCATAGAAAAGGAAAGTCCCGGGAAATGACCGGGAAATGTAACTAAAATACTCAAGGTTGATAAAAGTGTACTTGAGAAAATAACGAGAAAGTGCCCTATTTGAAGAAGCTTTGTCTGAGTCAAAATAGTTGTCAACAGAATAAAATGTGTTAATAATTACTCTGGTTTATCACAATCCATAACTATCCGCTTAAAATATAATCCCTAATACGCAATAATCTATGTGGAACATAAGCTTGTGCAAAGAGCGCCGAGCAATTTCCGATCGGTCACACAGACTCAAGGTAACACTGCCTGATGAAAATTGAGTGCCGTGTTATCGCCTGATTATTCAGCTCTGACATGTGCTATTGTTTTCCTGTCTAGAATAAATTTCAGAAAATCGACGTTTGGCCGCCTAAATCAGTCAAATACCCTACTGTGAGACAAAAGAAAATAATTTACCCGAAAATTTTGATATAATTAGTAATATATATAATTAAGAATGTATCGGGATGAAGCATCATGCCTTGGCGCGGAGCTACGGAACGTGAGTTAGTTTGATTCGCTATGAGAAACATTTTTCTTACACAATTTTGCCGAGTTTGGGACCGATGTCCAGTCAGCAACATGAGGAATTATGATAACTCTAAAATATAGCGGCTCCAGATTGAAGCTGACCACATGTTATCCATACACTATCTAGGTTCTCGACTTCTTCTAAAAAAATATAATAGTCCTAAGTGGTTAGACAGTTGCAGGCCTCTCGCGACAACAAGTATACTTTGTTTTGTTCAAGAACGGAGGATTTTAATATAAACCGCATAACAACATAACATGTTGTGAAATGATATAAAATGGAATATTTCTAATTTGAGAATAAAATGTGTCATAATTTCAATTAACATACCTTATATACATCACGATATATCATAATAACGAGAATTTAAACGATGATAAATGAGATATTTGAGAATGTATTTAATATTTACCTGATAGAGGAAGCGTTGTCTGTAAATCTCAGCTGCACAGGTTAAACAGTTTTGAATCCAATCTGTAAAATTTTAATATTTTATTAATATCATTTAAAACCGTAATTTTCTATTTCATATTCAAAGAAGTTACTTGTTAACGTTACGGTTGTTGTGTCATCATTCGTGTTGTCGCTATGCAACAAGACGCATGTTGTCAAATTTTTATCAAATCGATCTTGTTTTAATAAATGTGTTAACTGTACTTAGGGGAAATATCCCTTAATAAATTTAAATGCTTACAAATTATATATATATATATATATATATATATATATTTGGTGCGGTAGACTAGTTTTTATGCTCATTGCCACTGGTTTCGAGGGGCCTGGGTTCAAACCAGCGCGGGGTAGATGGATTTTTAAGACGGACAATCTAAGGAGTAAGTCGTGCAGGAGAGACTCTTAACTGCGAGTCCCGTCTGAGGCTCGCAAAAGATCCTTGAGTCTGAATAAAGAGGCCTCAAACAAAATTTACTGAAGTTACAATATCCTAGTAATGCCTTAGTTGCCTGTTAGATGTCTCATTGGGTGGGTGTGTTGACCGCATGCCATTCATGACATCTATTAACAAATAAGGTAACTAACAATTAACTTGGACCAGTAACTCCATACAAAGGAGAGGCTGTGGCTCAACAATGCGCTACGTCATTATACATAGATTATACATAGTGTTCCGTTTAAATATTCATGATTGTAAACTTAATTTTAAAAAAAGTGACATTGTTGTAATGTTAGATAATTATTTGCAAAAAGACATGTAATACGCATACAATTAGAGCACAATTATTTTCTTTTCTCTCTCTCTCTCTCTCTCTCTCTCTCTCTCTCTCTCTCATAGGTGCTGTAATCGATACTGGTGGAATAGTGGTTAACATACTTGCTAAGTGGATTTAAAATGCATGGGTTAAACACGGGCAGCCTAGTGTGAATTTTCAGGTTCGTTAGGAAGCGAACTGAATAATTTGGTTCCCTGTCTAGATTTAAGGCACGTAAAAGAACCTCAGGTTTGAAAAACGAACCTTTTGAGCATTTTAGTCCTTTATCGCTCGTATTTGAATTGAGGCTAATGATCTTGGCTTTTACGAAGTAAGTTTATCGCAAAATGGAAGTAATATCATAACACTGATTTTATTATTTGGCTTTCTCAACTGTTTTATGCCGACTATACATAATATCTGTCTTTCTTTTGTAGGAAATGTTTACGGACACTGGTCTAACAACCAACCCCCACTTGGAGGATCAGTAAGTACTTGTTTAAGATTTTGTTCTGTAGAAATGACACCTGCTAAACATGTTTCTCCTACCAGTTGTTCTCCCTCCCACCATTTCTGATATTGGAAAGACAAACTTAACCTCCGCCATGAATAATTATTGCTTCATTGTATGGTTCTCGTCCAAAGTTTGTTTATCCAGCAAGCGGGGGGGGGCTGTTAATAGCTATATTACTTCTGGTCTTGAAAAACAGAAATTTTCCACCAATATCAAGGTCATTCAGTCTCAAGGGAGGCAAATACTTGGTAATTATGCATAAATGTTGCACGGACGACATAAGAATCCGTTTATTTGAACTACCTAGGGTCGGTTTCACCAACATAAATAACTGTATTACGCCAGTTTAAGCTATGCATTATACACGGGGAAAACTGGCGTAATACAGTTACCTCTGTTGGTGAAATTGACCCCTAGTGAACGATGTTTAACATTCGTTGTAACGAACGATTGTCACTGTTTTTGTTGTTTTAGGGCCGGTTGTACCAACTCGGTATAAGTTCGGAAAACACGCTAGCTCAAGTATTCAGCCAAAGTTGCGTTGTACCACGACAGTAGAACACCTTACCAGGAGTGTAAACTCGGTAGACTTTGTACGGTCATTCGAAGCCCGATATTTGACAAATACTCATGTTAACTTCCCAAAATGGCAGCTGGAAACATGTCTAGAAAATAAACTATAATATAGTATAAAAATTAGTGACATCAGAATTTAAAACATTGATGCAGTATGAATAAATAACGAAAGCAGACGAATTTTTGCAATGGGAAATAAGAAAACATAAGAAAAATGACGCACGGATACACAATTCAACCAACATAATAAGGAGGTAAATTGTAATTTATTACCAACATAACTGGATATAATGAGTTACACTCGGTGTAACCAACTAGCTGTTAAAAGTAGTTGGTACAACGCATATTGACTCTACATTCCTGGTAGCCTTAAGGTCAGACAGCTGCCTGGAGATTATAACATAAAGTTCATACAACCGGCCCTTAGTCATTTGAACATGGCGCAGATGATGTTTAGTATATTTCGATTTTACTTAAATATATATGGATTCTTGCGATTTGCTGAGGAATTCGGGAGTTAGGCGGTCGAAGAACCCTTTCATATAGGTTTTCAAAATACAAAAACTATCCTAATTTTGAACCATGTACTTCATAATAGGCCTTTATTAGATATTGGTTAACACATCGACTCACTTCCTATGTACAAACAATAGTATTTAAGTTACATATCACATTTAAACACGTCTGTCTTGTATTTACAAAGCGAACAAAGATAAATTCACACTAACCTCAGTTCTTTTTGTGTAGCGTTGGTTTATTAGTAAGATCCAGATTTCTGGTAAGTTTTTAATATTCCACAAATCATTCAAATAGTATGAGGATATCTTTATATTAACAAACATTGGTCGAAAAACTGTAATAACTCACACTAACATCACATTAATCCTTTCTGTATAACATTGGTTATTAGGTTACATTGCAGTTAGATTTTCATATTTCTTCATTTAGAAAATAAACTTTAAAAATTGTTATTTCTCCTTTATAAATAAATATATGAATATCGAGGCCGAACAATGGGAATGCCGTAATAGTTACGTCACGTATTTATGTACATTTCTGGTCTTTCATTGCTATTTTATATTTAGTCATTTTTCAATACGAGGCATAATTTATATTTCGTGGAAAAAAAACTAATATATTTTTAATTTTCCGAAAACAGAACCATAACATATAAGACTAATAAAAATATTAGTTTTCCAACGTGGCTAATTAGCCAAGACCTTTAAGGAGTGGTTCTAGATCAGAAGGCCAAGGTTCGAGTCTCGCTGAAAACTGGGTTAGAGTTGTATTTAAAATACGTAGGAATGTAGTCTGAATTGTATAGAATTTTATGGATAAGTTGAATAGAGATAGAAATGAAATACAAAATAAGTTAATGGGAGAAAAGAATAATAAATAGAGAGATAGCTAGTAGTCAAAAGTGGATTTTTTTTCTAAATTAGCCTATGTTCAAGTGAACGGGAAATGTGTAGTAGTTCATTTATCTTTCTTTTACTATTTCATGGTTCATATAAAGTGTCTTCATATTTACGTAATGATTTCTTATTATATCTAAATGGCTTGTTATTAATTAACTATTTAACACATGCCCCAAATGGGAGTAAATGACCGATCACGTTACATTGATTTTTGATCTACAACCAATCACAGTCGTGTTTCGCGTAGAATTTACCAACTAAAGTTTATCATAATAAAGAAAGCACCTCCTTTTTGACATTCTGAATAGGTCATAGCATAATGTTGCAGTGACCGATTCACCAAGAAGTACGGCTACCAGATTGTATATATAGTGCATGAATGTCAGCACGTAGCCCATACGAGAGACAATATATAAAAACATTTGTAACAATTGATTAAACCACCAAAAAAAACAGTTCGCACTTTCTTAAACGAATTATTTTCCAGGAAATTACGCAGAAAAATATAATTAACATATTTACATCATAGGGACATCAGAAATTAATTAACACACTCTAACGTTGATTATAAATTTCTCCACTAGGGTGCATTCTTACAACATTGCGAATCTTTTGGCAATAAATAATATTATGATCTGGTTGCAGTGGTCGAACAAAAGAAGCGTACCAATCGTTTCACATTTGTTTTCAAACATCGTCAATTACATTAAATATATAAATATTTTAAAATAACTATAGTTAAATAATGATTTGTGAGTAAACAGCTTAATTTTATTCGTTAAATAGTCCTAACAAATGCCACTCCTCATTTTCAAGTTCTCTAGATAAATTCACTCTTCTTCGTGAGTCGCGAGTTTATCGATAATTTGGAAATCACTCGTAGCATTACTTATGATAATGTCCTCTCTCCAACTTACATCTAGATAGACCCGTGTGTTTCTTATCTTGTATTATCCTTTGCTGATGGAACTGGAATCCTCACAACTAGGAACCAGCGAGGCCGGTCACTGTAATACTAACTTGATGTGTTTCACAGTTCTTGTAATCCGTCCAAGACATTAATTTCTTTGTGTGGTACATATAAAAAGTAGGTTAGTGACAGAGCCTGAAAAGAAGAGGATAAATATGTGGTTTAATAAAAGTACCGTCATGGGCCACAATGTGAAATTGTATTAAAATATTCTGAAACAATTAGCGCGAGGACGTTACGTAATTGCTAAGGCAATATGCTACAAGCCGGAAGATTGAGGATTTGATTCCCGAAGAGGTAATGTTATTCACGCAGGTTCTTCTTCTCCTGAAGATGTCATGTAATCATTACAATGAATCATAAATCCTAACGTTATGGAAATTGTTGGATTAGAAAATGTAAAAGGTAGTAAGTTATATATTTTTTAACTAGCGTAAACATTCTCGCGGCACATTGCTCTAAGTTTGAATATGCGTCTCAACCAATTGGGAACCATACATACGTTGTAAGTGTAAAGCCGTTGAAGA
Organism: Diploptera punctata; assembly: GCA_030220185.1. Classification (NCBI taxonomy): domain Eukaryota; kingdom Metazoa; phylum Arthropoda; class Insecta; order Blattodea; family Blaberidae; genus Diploptera; species Diploptera punctata. The sequence goes on from JASPKZ010009270.1 coordinate 11,148, forward strand.
GGGCTGACAATCCGGCTGATATCTTGCACCAATGTCTAGATAGATGTGAGTCTTAACTACTCAATATCCCTGCACTGGGATAAATTACACCACTTATAGCAACTAGCCGTGATATAAATTGGGATTGTGTGTGTTTTACCTAATAAACCTAGAGAAAACCTTTATATAGTACTCATTTTTTATCATGAGAATTTGTTTTTTTTTTTGTATACATTTCATTGTTTTCTTAACTTTTACTTAAAATTAATCCAATCGGTGAAAGTGATGAAGGGAAACAAACAACATAGAATTGTATAATTTTGAAGCCTGATGAGAACAAATAAACGCCATGCAATAAATTTAAAAAAATAGACAATTGTGAAAAATATTGATTAAATGTAATTTCAAACAATAACCTAGAGTTTATTAAAAAATAAGCAATCGATAGAAGAGAGTTGTTGGTGCGGAAATGTTCATATAGTGATAATGTTGAAAGTGAAAAATACAGACATTACGCCTTGTCTCAGAGCTACCGAACATGCCCTGGTTCGAGTCCCTATGTGGAAGATATTTGCTCACTGAATGTTGGCTAGTGTGGAACAGTGTCCACTTAGAATTGTGAGGAATTTCAGTTGTAGTATGTACCGTATATAAAACTTTGGGAATCCGACGGTTGACCACTTATCATACATAGCTATAACGTCTACCTCTCTGTTATACCAAGTGCCTTGCACACTTATCACTCCATGCGTTAAATTTAGTTTAAACAAAGAAATGGCTTAATTTTAAAGCATAAAAACAAAATGTTATCTGAAATAAGGTAAATTAGAATATTTGTAAGTTTAAGTTAAATATGTTGCGTTATTGAATGAGTCATTTAAACGATGATAAATATGTTATGTGAAAATGTATTTATATTTACCTGATAGTAAAAAGGGCGTTTGTCATTGATCTGTCTAAAATTCTTAGCTGTATAAACTGATAGATAAAACAGTTTTGAATTCAGTTTGTGAAATATTAATATTTTATTAAATTAAAATATTTTTGAATCTCACATTTAGTGGCGTTGCTTTGTAACGTACTCGTAAGTTATTGCATAATTATTTGTTATTCAACAAGGCGCACACCATGCAATTTTTATGAATGTTATCTTCTTTGCAAATTAGTAGGGGCAAAATTTTTCCACCAACATCATCTGGCCATCATTGTCACATTCGTCATGTTTAGTATGAATGGGTGTGTGAATGTGTGTTTCGTCTTAATGTTGTATTGTCTTGGAGGTGTCCCTGACATTGGGCTGAGTCCAACCATGTCCTTGTGCGGTTAAAAAAGTATGTGTATGATCCACAGTTAAAACCCCTCTCTGGACAAATGGTGCAACTGTAAGGCCCGGTGGTCTGTGGTACGTAAAAGTACCTACAAAGTGTGAGGTTCAACTACGCTAATGGAATGGAGCGAAGGTTCCATATCGAATAAAACAAATTACATTTAGTTCTCTCGTGGAATCCCTTGTTTATAAATTCCCAAACCACAGCTTCATGTTGATGAAATGTGACACTAAGTTAAAAGTTTGTTAATTTGACATTGGGTGGAAGTTCTTAGATATTTTTGGACCAAAGAGAGATGAACAAAAATGTGAATGGAGAAGACTACATAACAGTGAACCGCTTGGTCATTATAGGAAGCCAGATATAATAAGAAGAGTTAAGTCTCGTAGACTGCGATGGGCAGGACATTTGTCAAGAATGGCAAATGAAAGACGTGCATTGAAGCTTCTTTATAAGAAAACCAGGGGGAATATGCCAAGTTGGTAGACGAAGAATGAGGTGCGAGAATAACATGACAAATTACTTAAGGGATGTAGATTATATAGGGAATGATAAGAAAGCATTAGCTCGGGATAGGGATGTATGGAGAGCTTATGTCCGTGAGGCCATGAGCCTACGGGATCGATAATGCCAGTGAGTTAGTTAGTTAGTTTGTAATATACATGCAAATAGAACAAATATATTCTCCTTGTTCTTTGTTTCCTTTTTCTTCTTCAACGTCGTAGACAATCTTGGTTGACTATGCGTTCACATGCGTCCATCTGGTTTCCAGGGTCACGAGTTCAAACTCACCGAGATCTGTGGATTTACAGGACGTAAAAATACTGAGTATTGGTTCCGTCGGAAAGTCACCGAACACTTCGGTACTGTGAATATATTTACGGCACGTAAAAGAACCTCACGTTTGAAGAAATATAACTCGGAGCAAAATATGTTGATCCTTTCTCGCGCAGATTTGAATTATGCACTTATGATCTTAGATGTTAAATAGCGTCGTTAAATATATATAACATAACGCTGAATAAATATTTTAAGTTTCTAAACTATGTTTTACGCGACAATACACAGTCTGGCTTCTTTTGTTGGAATATTTTTGTTCAAACATCCAAACTCCAACTTGGAACGCTAGGATTTATTTATAAATCCGTTAGAAGATTATATTCTCTTCGGCTAAAATTTTCCTCCTGCCCGTTGATCTCTCTTCTGCCATCTTTCATTGCAAAGTCAAATTTTCTCTTCCGGCATTGATGCAGTTTGACACGTTCTTCGAGATTAATTATTTATTTTGTTTCTCGCTCAGGTTTTTCCAGTAGAGCTAGCCCTGCCATGGTACTTCTGATTTAGCTCGAAACACTCCCACTATCGTCAAGGTCATGAAATCGCTGATGGTTCCAGTTGTGATGTAAACAAAGCAGATACATGACTGCATTTAATTGGTGGAATGACGATTTTACTTTTGTGCGAGCAAGTATATGTAGCTCCCTCTCTAACACTAAATAAATGAAATTAAAACATATAATATCTACGATTGTATTATTAATTTCATAGATCTCAATGATGGATAAATCATGTTTGAGGAGAATCATTTTACGCTCAGACCGGGACTTGAACTCCCTTAGGTAGCTCAGGTGGTAAATCACTTGGTCTAGAGAACCAAGGGACCCGAGTTCAAGTCCCGGTCTGACCGTATAAATGTTCTCTTCAAATATGATATAATATCTAGCATGTCCCTAGGTAAGTGTTTAGGAGCCTCTTAAAATATATAATTGCAATTTCAATATGTTAAATATATAGGCCTATTGTTTAATTGCGACGCATCCGCAATTCAGAATACGTTGGAATTTAAGTTGTTTCAAAATGGCAACTTCTCAAGAATTCCTAAAATATTGGAAACGAAAGCTCTAGAAAAGCGGCGAGGAACACATTATTTTGAATATTTTCAAAGAGTTTAGCCTTTAAGGATGTGAAAGTAAGAGAATTTACAGGTGAGTTAGCATGGAGCATATATTCTGTTCATAATGGAATTGTACATAAAGTCTATCAATCGACATAATGGAAAAATCGTAGACCTAAACGTCTTATTTTATATGCTCATATGTAATTGTTTTGTCATAAATAAATAATAAATTGAAGTTCCTAATTATTCTCTCCAGTCTTATTTCCTATAAAGTACGATGTTGCCTAGGAACAAGGTTTCTATCGATAACAGTTCAGTTCACAATTTGTTGATATGGCGAGTAAAAATAGCATCACAGTTCCCCCAATAGACCGAGTAGGCGGAGTAATATCTTACACAAGTTGTTTATAGTACAACTGGAAATTAGCTCGAAGTTAGTATCGGTCAAATGCATCTATTTATTTCATTGTATATTTGTTTACATAATGTAGACCTAATTTTATTATGAAATAGTGGATACGATAAAATATGCACTTCTAATGGCATTACAAACCTGAATTTGCCTTGAGGATTGATAAAAAACCTAATTCAAGTTTATCGGTACTGAGTTTTGAATTCGGGACCTATCAAAATATGAATCCCAAAACTTACCGCTTGAGCCACCTCGCCTATATCCACTTGTGAGGTAAAATACATAACCTCACATTCCCCAGTCTTAATGGAGCTATAATGTGCATACAGAAACCAAAGATTATAAAGAGACGAAATCAGAAATAGAAACAGAAGAAACACATTAAAAACAAAGTACAGTTACAGAATTGCCTCAGTGTAACAAGTAGGTTTAAAATATATGATCTTACTAGAAATACATTATAAAATGGACAGTTAATAAAAATGTTTGAAATTTTTAAGAAGTAGAGGAATTCAAATATAGAGGAACAATAATTAAAAACAGGAATGATTTGAAGAAAAAAATTAACACAGGCTAAATTCTGTACATGCATCCTATTATCATCACAGAGACTGTTGCCATCTGTAACTTCACAAAAACATATCTTAAGCTAAACACATATGGGCCCTAAAATAATTATTCTCCGAGTTATATGTATGCGAAACACTGTTCTGTAGTAGTTAGTTAGTTCATAAGAAATATTCTCACCCAACAGGAATTCCATGACGATGCCGGTGGGGGTATTTGTGTTTTTCAAGTCCCCAAAAACTAACCTAGCAATTGAACAGTTTCATAGTTATTGTTGGTTCACCCTTGATTGGAAATCTTGGCGAGAAACCACACAAAGAAGGAATTCAGAAGAGAATATCAAATAGAATCAATGTTGGAAGAGAAATGTTGACTTTTCAGCGTTAGAAATGGCGGAAGAGAGATCAACGGGTAGGAGGAACACTTTAGGCGTAGAAAAGGTGACTCTCACACGGGAGAAAAAAGTTTAAACAAACCAATACCTTCAATCAGTGTTATGTCATAATTAATAATCAACGACACCCTTTAAAAGCTAAACTAATTAGTGTTGCAATTATAATCTAGGGAAGGTCTAACCAGACCTTTTCTTACAAGCTTCGTGTTATGTTACGTGCCCTAAATCCAAACGGTGGCACTGGTTTTTAGTCCTTTCCAAAGGAACATATACTTACGATTTTTACGTCCTAAAAATCCATAAACGCCGGCAGGGTTTGTTCCCGTGAACTTTAAAACCAGAAGCGAGCATGATAAGCTCTAGTTTAAGCAACATCGATTTGTACGTGTAAGAAGAAAGGAAAAAAAATGTTTGTAATCGTATGCATATTGCATTCACAATGTCATATTAAGGGTAACACTTTTGCCTATTTTTGACAAAATTATGACTTTTTGTTTTTTATATCTTTCAGTACTATGAACCCTTGGGAATACAGATGTGTTCATTTAAAAGTGTCAAATGCATTTTAACACCTCTTATTCTGAAATTTAAAAATTCTTGTTCTTTGTTGACACGCCCATTTTTAACATTTTTAAACAATGTTTCTATGAACCATACTGAAGAGGTACATTTGTGAATGCATCCTCAAATTACAGGGAAAACTCTTCTCTTTCTATTGGTAAAACTGCCAAGTGCAACATCCGCTTTCTTTGTTTATTTTCGCACGTTATCTGAGCACATGTTTGTTTAGTAATATTATCCAACATGGCTAGGGATAAAAAGTTTGGCAAACGCAAGTTCTTATGGAAATAGATTCACTGCAAATAAAAAGCACGGAATTGTAATCAATGTAAAAAACAGAATGATGTAAATAGGCCTAGTGTTGTAAATAGTAGTGGTAGTGCCACAGTGGATGAGGTTATGTCTAAGCCATCAACAAGTGGATGTGTGAATGTAAATAGGGAAACTCCACCCAGTGCTTCTAGAAGGAAGTTATATTTTGTAAATAATAATTGTACAGGATTTAGTGTAAATAGTGAAAATAGTAATAAAATAGGAAAACTGCACTTACACTATCTCAAAACTGCAAAGAACTTCGAATACACGGTAGCAGTTAGAAGTAGCAGCGATAACGTTATAATTGAATGATAACCCACAAACATCATAGTGAGTTACCAAACGTTTATTAAAAATGGGTGTACACTTACTTATCACTCCCTAACGCTGATCCATCCAGCGATAACCCAAAACAGCGATAGAAAATCATAGACTAAGTAATATACTCTGTGGAGAAAATAGCAGTTAGCGTCAACAGTCTAACAGTCTCATAATATTGTGATTTGCGTATTTAAATAAATACTTTAAAATTGTCTAATAATGTTATAAAAATTGTTTTAAAACGTTTTAAAATATTACAAAATGATGGTAAATACAGAACAAAAGCTATAGTTTACAACAATATAACAGAAAAATTTTGAGATAGTAGAAGTGCAGTTGAGCCATAAAATAAGTTCAGGTTTTCATTTCGTGGACATGGAACAACTTTCAGCACTGAAAGGTTTCGTGTGTAAATATTGTAAAGAAGAAGATTGTGTGTCAGTGTTTGAGGATGTAAACAAAAGAAATGGTTGAGCATCTAAATTAATTCTAGCATGTTCTAAGTGCAAAGAAGAACATGGCTTCAAAACCTCAAAAGAAAATGATAATATTGATTAAATAAATGTGAGGATTGTTTAAGGCAGGAGATGTATTGGAGGTGGCTTAGAAGCAGGAACAATTCTGTGCTCAATTCTGAACGACCCAAACCCACCAGTGAATTATTGTAAATTCAATAATATAATTACAAGTGCTCTTGAGACAGTGGCTGACAACTCTATGCAGGCAGCTGCACAAGAGGCTATTGCATAAAATGAGGGTTCTGTGGACATTGCAGTGGCAATAGATGGAAGTTGGCAGAAGCGAGGACACACATCCCTCAATGGTGTTATTACAGCCACTAGTGTGGATACAGGCAGGGTAATTGATGTGGAATGCCTTTAAAAACAGTGTAAAATGCCACAGAAGAAGGATGTCCAACATAACTACACATCCAATTCTGAGGGGAGTAGTGGAGGCATGGAAGGTGAAGGTGCAGTTGGTATATTTCACAGGTCAGTTGACTTGAGAGGTGTAAAATATATCAAATATCGTGGAGATGCAGACAGAAAAGGCTACAATACAGTTATAGCAAGTAAACCATATGGTAACTGCACTAAAATAGAGAAGCTAGAGTGTATAGGCCATGTCCACAAAAGAATGGGCACTCGTCTGAGAAAATTGAAAAAAGTCGGAGGAAGGAACAGATTAACAAATGGCGAAATTGAACTATTACAACATTTTTATGGTATTGTCATTAGGTAACAATCATTTTTTCCACGACAATGCGTTCTGTCGTACTTACAGGAAAGACTACCATGTCATGTTAACAGAAATTGTAAGATAATGTAACTTTTTTTAAAAATAAAACTGTGCTTACGAATATTTAAACACGAGGAAACTTGTTGTAATTTGACATCTAAATCGATATGGAGCTTTTCCCCTACGTTCAACAAATAATATTATTAAATGCAGATTCATTTCGCAATTGTAAATTACTATGCGAGGTTGCAAAGTGGTTTTTACAAAAGCGAGTGAAAACAAGGTTTTTAATTTCCGAGATTCTGCAAAACACTTCACAAACATGTGTTGTATATATTTTATTGCACGTTGGTGTTTTCAAAATTATAAATAATAGTAACATCGTTGTTGGAAATATTTACGTTTATTATAAACAACTGAATGACGTTAGTAGTCCGACCAATGTATATTTGGTAAATGCCGAAAATAATTTAATTGAGACTACAGCAGGCCGTGACTCCAATCAGGGGCAAAATGGCGACAAGTGTGAATTTATTGTTTAATATTGTTTCAAACAAATCTCAGTTCATTTAAAATGCAGTGGTTTGTTTGGTATAATGTATATAAACACTACCTTTTTGATATATTTTTGTATATATATTGTATGTTTTATACAAAAATGGCAGTGGTTTTACTTCCCGTCCTTGGTAGGTAATTTGTAATATTACAGTATAATTAGTTAGTTATTTAGCCTACAGGTTGGCAACTCCGAAATATAGGAAACTGAACTTTCAATCGTGGTCACCATTCCTGTAAGTACGACAGAACGAATTATGGTGGAAACAATGATTCTAAAAATACCCCTTTTTACTAAGCGATAACAATAATGTTGATGTAATAACTGTATCGTAACGAGACAACGTCACAAAATGTGAAAGTAGAAAATATTTTTACAAATTAAATTTTTAAATACGTTAATATTTCACAGACTGAATCCAGAAGTGTTTCATCCATCTGTATGTACCGTGGAAATGTATGTACAGACCTTCCTCTATCAGGTAAATATTCAATTACATAAGTTATCATGCTTAAATGAAGGGTACAAGCAAAAATCCAGGAAAGTCGCTTTTACGTCACTAAAAATTGTCTTTTAATTGAGGCGATTAGAAACAAAGTGATTTTTTTTCTCTTGAAAAAAGTGAGTGTGTAAAAGCATTAATGTCTTTTTCGCGTTATCTGCGGGAAAACACGCATCACCCGAAGTTATCATTTTGAATTACCTATGATTTTCTTATGCAACTTCAACTTTAAAACAGTTTTCCCAATACTGTAAAACTTGCACTTTTGCTTCTAACCTCCTCAATTATAGAACATACCTACTTTTTTAAATATGTGCCTAATTTGGAAGGCAAGTAAACCCTTGATTTAAACAGATTCTTTTAATCTTTCGGACTCCTAAACTATAGTACTTTCCAATGACAATCTAATACTGTATTTCGACAATAAAATGACCAACCTGGCACTTTTCCTGTCCCTCAAATGTGTATTAATATATCACGTGACATACTATATATGCATTGAAATGCTAATTCATTGAAAATCAAAACAAATTTAACCATAAAATTGCAAATATTCTCTTTTCATTCTTATGGATAACATTTCCTTTCATTCAATTGTAACGGTAAACATCCCCGTTCTTTGAAATAAACAAAACTTCATACCGCGAGAGGCTTGCAAGACAATTGATCTATTAATTGGCTGACATCTTGTGTCATTTTATAGAGGTAGGTAAAAGTGTGTAAAGTGATCCCACTACAGGCCACAGACGATAATGTAAACAGTATATGGTTGGTATGTGGTCAGGATGTCTCCTAATTCTTATAGTCGCTATTTTATTAGAGCTGCACAAATTCATCGCGATCCTGGGTGAACACCGATCTCCTAGTTAACTAACTAACTAACTAGCTGACTCACTGGTTCTATCTTTTGCTTGAATATTAAATTTTAGAAGATGAAATTTCATTTATTAATTAGATTGTATGAAAAATATACTCTCTCTTAATTTAGAAATTCAGTTGATAAACTTATTTGTTGAAATTATCTCAATAAAGATGGAACTCGTAGTTATATGATCGCGCGGACATAATTTCTCCGTATATCCCTATCCTGATCTAATGTGTTCCAATCATCCTCTGTATAATCTACTTCCCTCAAATCAATCTTGGTCTTCCAACTTGACGTTTCCTTGTGTTCACCGATTTCCGACTGACCAATATTTCATGAGAACATGTATTCTCCATAGGGTCTTGTGGACTTGTGCCAAGACATGATACATTAGGTCGTTGGATTTTTGGATTCCTGTGTTAATTATTATATGGGAATTTCCTCATTAATGATTTACTTCCGCCTATTGCTTGCTTTGTTCATTAACTCCAGGTTATCTACTTATTTATAATATCGATCTTATTGACTTTAATAATTCTCTATCTTTTGCAAGTTAATACACGACACTCATTTGTTCTCAGACTACAATATTATACACTACATAAGTTAGTTACTTCGGTAGATCAACATAATGTTTCAGGTCTAATTTAATGTAAACGTTAACACAACAAATTTCATAAAACATAACGAAGCCTCTTGAAAGAAGTGAGTATGTAAAGGAATCAAGTTATCTGGTGGAAAGCACTCATCACCCCTAGTTATATATTTGTAAATGCGTAAAGCGATCCTATTAAAGGACTCGGAGAGCTATTGGAAAATAGATGATTATGACTGACGCCACTTTGAACAATTGGAGACTATTTATCTCCCGAGGTTTCAGTACAGCGTGATGGACATCTTTAGTTAAGAAAATATATCTGGTACTCGTTGAATTTAGAGGCTGAGTAGAACCCGGTGACATGATCCTAACACAATATTTTGTCAAGTAGTAAAAATCTTGACCTCATCTGGAATCGATCTCGCTACCTCCCGGCTTGTAGTGTATTGCCTTAGCAAATTATGCAATGTGTTTCCCACTGTTTTTTCCAGAACATTTTCATGAATTTCTCCTATTCTAGCTGATGTTGATAGCCTTATTTAACCATTTGCCGGCCCTAACACTCCGAAGCGCTCGAGATTTAAATGTCTCCTGCCGGCGTAAACGCTCTAAAGCGCTCTTGAAGAAAACATCTTAAAAATATTACTTGTGCGTTGTGCGTACAGAACACGTGAATCCTCTTTATGCAATTCGGGTGTGTTGACTTAGTAGGCGTCCCTGCACGTGTGTAAATATGAACCAAAGATAAACACTTGTAATATTCTGGTCGATTCCTTCTATAATTAAAAGTAATTATTTATAATATAAATAATAATTAAAAGAAAGTAAGCGTTGTTTTCAGGAGGTGAAGATCTTCTTGAAGATCTAGTAGAATCTATAATTTAAGATATTATTTAAGAATCTGGACCAGGAGACCTTCGGAGATGTAGTTGGTAGATAGGGTTAAACCTAACTATGAAGAAACTCAGCTGAGCATTGTAGACAATAATAACAGACTTTAATACAGAATAAGTGAGACAGCGTATCGGTTACACCGATGAAATAATAAACTGTTTAATTACAATTGTAAGATTTTACATATATATACAATTTGAGTGACAACGCCCTTAGTGGAGTGTAAAGGGACGCTTGGATTTAGACACGCCCATCTTTCGTGTGAAAGATGACGTATTTGTTAGGGATACGTGTGAACCAATTCGGGTGTATAGTATTGTGTAACCAAGTTCTCCCTTTCTGGAAAGTCGTCATTATTCTGAATGTGTTTAACCTATGAACTTTTAAAAGCTAAGTCATAATTATGTCTGGCCACCCATTGTGTAACACTCCCTTATATTGCATGACTATTCCAAAAAACTACAATTGTAATACATATTCAAATATTTATAACAGAATTCTTTAAAAGTATTCTTCAGCATATTTAATAAGAGATCAATTAGGTCAATAAAGGGTGTTAGAATATGACAGTCATACTCGTACATTATAATGACTGTTCATGCTACAATTAGTTATATATATATATATATATATATATATATATATATATATAATATATTACACTATATATATATATTACACTCCTCCCCCTATAGAAAGTTTTGAATTATACAATTCCAAGCTTTACTAACGAAATGTTTTATTTTTATTTCTAGTTCTATGCGCAATACTATCCTCGTCTTCTTCATCCTTTGGGGATACATTCTGTGGACAATTGGGGTCCCTAATTCTTTCTCCTATAAGTGGTGAGGGACGCGGCAGGTGAACTTTCATCATTACCTGTAGTTTTGGTGTATACTACACGATCATGCCCTGAGTAATTATGTATGTTAACACGCAGTCTCTCGGTCGTCTCCTTCCAGCATTTTCTTGGAGTCCATTTATCCCATAACCAAAATATTAAATTTCTGTAGCTCTTACAACAACAAAAACAACAACAACAAGTCAAGGTTACGAATATGATCGTACCCATTACAGAACTCCACGTGGTTATATGTATGTACCACTTTGAATAATCATTTTCTTCCTGTTGTTTTATTAACTTACCTAAATCATCGGCCTTCATACTGACCATTCTCAAATCATCTACCGACGACATTAGATTAGACATAGGCATGTTTAATTGTAATTTTTCGTAGTTGTCTGTTTTATCCATATCAAAGCAACAGTCGAAGTCAAGAGGTGCTGTAGGTATAAAATCTATGGTTAAGTTACTTACCAAAATACTCATGGCATGTAAGGTTATGTGGGCATTAAAAGCCTTGCAATTCTGCCCTAGTGACAATTTACCTTCTTTTTCAATATTGAGTTGTGTCTATTTGTCGCCACATAACACAGTCATACGATCTGGCTTTGGGGTGACAAATAACCATTCATTAGACAAATATAAGGGAATCGAGTAGGATTTGTTCAGTGTGAAAATTCTAGTCTCGCAAATTTTTGGGACTTTAGTGGTGGACGGATGAAGAAGTGAGGCTTCACAATCAGCCTCAGGGTGTACAAATAAATCGGTATATTTTCTTTACATACGTAATGCAAAATATTAGGACGAAAACATCCAGTTAGTTCATTAGTTGTCATTTTTCCATAATGTTGTCTCAACGGGTCACTAAAAATATATTCTTTGTTTGCGCTTAGAAAAATGTAAATATTATCTTCCTTCTTGACAGGAAAAGGAAGTGTTTTATACAAGTAATACGGAGTAGGAGAGAGAAGGGGTATTTGTAATACATATACTAGATATTGCTTATAAGAATAGGTGTGAGGTGTCATTAAATTTTGAAGTTCTGAAAAAGAGAATTTAGGGTAGTCCAGACCAGTTGGCAGCGTTTGGGCTTTCATAACATTCTTAATCTTTACCACCGTAATTAATTGAGGTTGAAGAGTTCCTTGCTCTGCGTGTACAAATGCGTCTATAAGAATTTCAGAAGAATGCTGGCATTCTTCCACACCTCTAAGTTAAATCCTTATTTGTTCATTTGCTAAACTAATACTCTCTATTTCCTTCTGCAGTGCGTTAATCCTGTCAGTGGTATAATTATTTAATTTTATTAAACTATCTTTTAAAATATTTTCATTCCGGTTTACCCTTTCTATAGTTAAGTTAACTGAATTAATGGTTGATTTAATTACTGTAATTTCGTCCTTTAGAATATGCAAAAATTCGGCCTGTTCCTTCTCTAACTGTGAAATGTGATTATTATATTCCTCTGCACCAGATTGAGTTAAAGTACCGAATAATATCTTAGCGATCTCTCCCATAAAATTTAAAACGCCTCTCTTGGTTCTAGTATTCTGTTCATTAGGTGTTTTTAAATATTCTGTGGCTAATTCTTTTAAATTTTCAACATACTTGACTTTTGGTTTTACAAAGTGATTTAAACCCCCACAATCTGCCAAATGATACCATTTTTCTCTCCTTATTTTATCACAATAATCAGTTATCAACGGTAAATGATTTTTTGTCTGTTTCCAAAGATCTCTAGTTGGTTCCAAGTTTATATAACTTACCACTTTCCATTGTATAGGATAAAATTGTATAATTCCTATCTCGTCAAAGTACGCACCGGTCTTCGAATCCAGAGCTTTTACTTCTTGAGCGTCTGTAAGCTTCCCCATCCCAAATGGTATTAATATTTGTAGCATTACCCATGTGTTATGAAGTTTCATTTTCTTTTCGCTGCAAAGGAAAATATAGCTTTAATCTATTTGAATGTACTGTCTCATATTTGCGTTTACCTAACTTTTGTATTATTACGTTGTGACCTTCAGTAGTCATAACCTCATATGGACCTTTCCATATTGGATCTAATTTATTCCTATTTTCTACTCTGAGAAGTACTAGATCATCCTCCTTGAATTCAACATAATTGTTTTTCACACGCGATCGCTGTTGTTCCTTAAATTTAATAAGCCTTTCTCTAGCTGCCTCATGACAACTTTGCAATCTATTACGTACATTTAGAATTAAATCGTCGTAATTATATAAAGGTTGTGATTTAGTTTGTAAAATACCTGGGATATTACATTTTCTTGCGTACAATAATTCATAAGGTGAGTATTTAGTGGGGTAGTGTTGTAAGTAAAACTAGCAAAAGGTAGCCATTTGTCCCAATCGGCTCCTCTAGGATTGCAAAAACAACGTAAGTAAGTTACTAAGGTCTTATGAGTTCTTTCTAGAGCTCCATTACTTTCAGGGTGATAAGCAGTAGTGTTTAGTTTCTGAATCTTAAATAGTTTACATATTCTTTTAAATAAATCGGACATAAAATTTGTTCCTTGATCAGTTAATATGATATCAGGAATCCCATAAATTAAGATAACATTGTTTACGAAAGCTTCTGTCACTTCTTCAGCGGTTTGTGTCTTTAAGGGTATAACTATTAAATATTTACTTAAGTTGTCTTGACAAGTTAATATATATTTATGACTTCTCTCGGTTAGCGGAAGTGGTCCCACTACGTCTAGATAAATTTTTATCCAAGGTTCTTTTTGTGTGTCCGTGACCTCTAAAGGTTGTTTTACTTTAAGATTCACGTCTTTATTAAATTGACAAATCTTACAAGTTTTAATGTAATTAGTTACGTCTTTCTCTACTCCCGGCCAATTTATGTATAATTTAATTCGATCGGTAGTTTTATTGATTCCAAGATGTCCTCCAATTGGACAGCTGTGAAATTCTTTGATTATTTGCACTTTACGATCCTCGGTTAAGTGTGTATTATTCAATGTGCAACATTCTACAGGGTGTCTACTCAAACTATCTGCGTTGACGTGTCTTTTACCTGCCCTATAATGAATTTCGAATTCAAATTCTGAAAGTTGTAGTTTCCAACGTATTAACCTCGAACTAGGGTCTTTCACCTTAAATAGCCAGACCAATCCTTTGTGATCTGTTACTACTTGAAATTTACGTCCTAGTAAATAAGGTCTAAAATGTCTGCATGCCCATACTATTGCTAATAGTTCTTTTCCTACAGTGCTGTAATGCGATTCGGCTTGATTTAAAGTCCTGCTAGCGTAAGCAATGGGTTTATCATCTCCTAATGTTCCTTGTGCGCCTAAAGCGTATCCACTAGCGTCTGTCGTTACTATAAAGGTTTGTGTGAAATCTGGATACTGCAACAACGGAGCTGTTGTTAATTTATCTTTCAATTTATTGAAGCTATTCTGTTCCGGGTCTTCCCACTTCCATTTCTTATCTTTCTTTAACAATTCAGTCAAAGGTTTTGCAATCGCACTAAATTCTTCTATAAATTTTCTGTAATATCCTGCCAAACCTAAGAATGATTTTATGTCTTTAGGTGTCTTTGGAGTTGGAAATTCTGTAACTGCCTGTATCTTCTTGGGATCGGGTTTGACTGTATCCTTGAGCGGTAACTACGTGTCCTAAGTATTTTAATTCTTCTCTTAAAAATTCGCATTTATCAGGCTCGATCTTTAAATTGTGTTTCCGCAACTAAACAACTTCCCGTAATTTTTTATTATGTTCTTCTGTTCACCCATTACTAATATATCGTCCATGTATACAAAGCATCTATTGCCTATGGAGTCATGGAGTACCGAGTTCATCATCCGTTGGAATGTAGCAGGTCCCGACCTAATTACAAAATGCATTTTCTTGTATTCGAAATGTCCGTTAGGGGTGCTAAAAGCGGTTTACATTGGTCTTCCTCGGCGATCGGTACCTGGAGGTATCCACTAGCGCAATCTAATGCTGAAAAATATCTAGCCCTTCCTATTTTGTCTAATATATCTTGTATGTTAGGAAGAGGATAGCTGTCTCCTACGGTTACTTCGTTTAACTTCCTAAAATCTATACAAATTCGCCATTTTTTCTTTCCTGATGCGTCTTCCTTTTTAGGTATGACTATTAGTGGAAAATTGCATTCGCTCTTACTATGTGCGATAATATCGTCTTCTAACATTTGTGTAACTTGTTTGTTAATCTCCTCTTGATGAGCCTCTGCTAACCTATAATTCTTTAAAGTTATAGCTCTTCCTTTAGGAAGTGAAGGGGTAGGTATGGAATGTGCAGCAGCTGTTGTGCTCGTTGGTTTATCTCCCGGAAGCTTAAATATGTCCGCGTATTCTGTGCAAATTTTTCGTATACTATGGGCCCCTTCCTTCACGTGTTCAAGTCTCAGATTGTTATTTAGTAAATCTAATCTTTGTGGTACGAAATTTTTAACTGATATTTCCTGTTCTTTACTTATTTGAGTGGACGGTTTAATTAGTTCTGGTATTTTCTTTATTATCTGTGCGTCAGCTGTTAAATTAATTACTAGGCATGTGAATGTCTTATCACATTTTGTTATCCCGTTAGCACAAATTAACCCTGGCTGTAAAACTTGCCGCTCTATGAATCTGTTCCCTTTTTCGTTCGTAGGAAATTCCATTAAATTTTCACTATACGGAGGAAGAATCATCTTTTTATTTAACATATAACCTTGTTCCATGAGCCAGTCTTGGCCTAAAATTATATCTAAATCTCTGGGTAATTTATCTACCATATGACAATTAGCAACTGTATGATTTTCGCAATTATTCAATACTAATTGAGTTATCCCATTTACCTTTATAGAGTTCCCACTAATACCTTGTACAGTTATCCCTTGTAACGTTTCTCTTTAGTGATGTTTCTTTAACTAATGATACTTGTGCACCAGTATCTATCAATACTAAACCTAGGCCACTTTTTAACTGTTCACATAGGACATACATCTCCCAGGGTCTCGGTTCATAACCAGAGGCGTCCCACTGATTAATAGCCTTAAGAGTCCCTACTTCGACCTCACAGCATGCTGTCTCCAACGAGGTGGGTTTGGTGTCCTTGGATTTTTCCTTAAATCCACTAACCCAAGTTCGATCCCTTGTGGATGACCCGTAACGTTTCCCTCTAACGCTACACCTCGAGGTCTGGAACACGTTACTTTGCGTTCCTCTATTATTCCACTGACTTGAGCCTACAGTCTCTTGGCGTTCCCCAACCACGCTAGGCCCACAGTCACAGAACCCACTTTTTGGCGTTCTAGTCAACATATGCAGTTCGCCTTGCGACACTGCCCAACAGACACCGTCATCTGGGGATTCATTTGCGTCACTAACTATTTTATCGGCTTTATCTATCCTATCATTAAATTTCTGATCAACTAGTTCAGGTAATTCCCCTTCCATATTTACCCTAGTATGATCCCTCAGGCACTCCATGAGTCCTGGTGCGCAGTCAGACCGGAGGATTACCTGCGACTGCTCAGGTAACCCGAATTCTCGTTTCCCTGGCGGCCTCCCAGAGCCGCTCTGTCCCGTCCTCCATGCCTACGGGGTTGTGGTCTCATACCACATTCTCTACGGATGTGTCCTATTTCATTACAATTATAACACCTTATTTCTTTTGTGGCTAGGTTAACCTCTCTCTTTATCTCTGACCCGTACGGTCTTCTAAATTCCCTTTTTACTGCCCCTGTGATTGGATATCCTTGTCCATTTTGATTACCCCTAAATCTCGTGGACTTTACCTCGCTTTCTTCCTGTAATGCGGTTTCGATTAGCTGCGCTAATGATTCTTCTTCACCCTTAGCCTTTACTATATACTTAATCTTATCGTCCTTTAACCCTGCCACGAAAGTACCCTTTATAAATTCTCCTATCAGCTGTAGGCCTCCTTCTACATATCTCGAATTATCACGTTGTTCTAACCTCTCTAATCGATTTCTGACTTCTCTTCTTAAATCCATGGCTATCCCATCCAATCTTGAACCCCATTGTGCAACTGTTTCATTTGCACCTTGTTTTGAATTAAAGAGTATACCTGCATAGTATTCTAACGTTCTCCTAACAGAAAAGTTCTCCTCCAATATTGCTTTAACTTGGATCCAAGTTTCTCTCTCTGTCCTAGCTAAAAGTCTATCTTTAGCGTCTCCTGAAATTTTCGATTCTATAAACCTTAATAATAAGGGTTGTTTGGTTGGATGGACTACCTGAACAGCAGCTTCTATAAATTCTCTTAAATATTTGGGGTTTCCATCGAATGTTCGGGGTATCAACTTAACTGCTTGAACTACAAGGATATAGGTTTCCTCGTTAATATCAATATCGCCCTCGCTTGCCATAATGGAATTGGACTCACCTAAAGAAAGATGTAGGGTGGTCTGAGATGCACAGTTCAGAGTCGTAGTGATGGCCTTTCAGCTCCCCTCAGGGTGCGACTCCTCTCGCAGTGCAGGCTGCCAACGGCTGAACACCAAGGACGTCCCTCGAGCGCGTCGGTGGCTGCTGGTGTTGGCCTCAGGACCACAGCCTGCTTTCCTCTGGTGCGTTTACGGGTACCACGGCGCCTGTGGATTACTCTGGAGGGTTGATCCCTCGGGATAGGCTCTGGATTATCTGGGACTAATTGAAGAGTCTCTCCAGCTCGTACGCACCTTCGGATGTCTCACTGCTCGCTGGTTTTCCAATCCCGACTCGCTGCCACCATGTAATGTTCCGGTCGATTCCTTCTATAATTAAAAGTAATAATTATAATATAAATCAGAATTAATTGGAGTAAGTGTTGTTTTCAGGAGGTGAAGATCTTCTTGAAGTTCTAGTAGAATCTATAATTTAAGATAGAATAGAGGAATCAGGACCAGGAAACCTTCGGAGATGTAGTTGGTAGATATTGTTAAACCTAACTATAAAGAAACTCAGCTGAGCAATTTTTAGACTTAAAAAAACTTTAATGCAGAATAAGTGAGACAGCGTATCGGTTACACCGATGAAAATAACAAACTGTCTGGTTACAATTATAAGTTTTTACATATATATACAATTTGAGTGACAACGCCCTTAGTGGGGTGAAAGGGGACGCTTGGGTTTAGTCACGCCCATCTTTCGTGTGCAAGATGACGTATTTGTTAGGGACATGTGTGACCCAATTCGAGTGCATAGTATTATGTAACCAAGTTCTCCCCTTCTGGAAAGTCGTCATTATTCTGAATGTGTTTAACCTATGAACTTTTAAAAGCTAAGTCATAACTATGTGTGGCCACCCATTGTGTAACACTCCCTTATATTGTATGACTATTCCAAATAACTACAATTGTAATACATATTCAAATATTTATAACATAATTCTACAAGGCCTTAAGGCCTTAACTCTGCCAGGTAAAATAAAGCTATTATTATTATTATTAAAAGTATTCTTCAGCATATTTAATAAGAGATTAATTAGGTCAATAAAGGGTGTTAGAATATAATAGTCATACATTATAATGACTGTTCATGCTACAATTAGTTATATATATATATATATATATATATATATTACATTCCTCTATATATATTACACACTTATATAGGTCACAGATATAATGACGTTCACAAGTGGCGAGTCCAGCATGAAGATGTGACGGCGGTAGTGTGGCAAGACAAATGTGTTATTCCTTTTCTTTCCACGAATTCCGATCCCCGGACTCATGGTACAGTCACAAGAAAAACAGAAAAAGTCAATGAAGAAATAGAAATTCCATGCCCTAATGACGTCATAAATTACATGAAGCACATTGGAGGCGTGGATATAAGTGATCAGAAACGCGAATATTATGGTGTTGGCCGATGTTCAAAAAAGTGGTTGAAGTGTCCTAAATGTGTGTATTGTGAACTATTTCATCTTATATGACCTGGCAAACCAGCCCTCGAGTACAGCACACGGAAACAGGCAAGTGTTCTTCAGACGAAACTTGGTGCGTCGGCTAATAAGTACGTTCATATCTCGCAAGCGAACAGGCAGGAAGAGAAGTTTGCCCATCGGAACCGCATCTCCTAAACTTTTTCATTCTTTGGAAAAAAAAAATCAGACCGTGCAAAAGTGTGTGCTTTGGGTATAGAGAAAAATAAAAAAACTCCATCTGGAAGGGATAAACAGACCAACATTTAAGTGTAAACAGTGTGACATTCCATTGTGCCATGTGGGGTGCTTTTTGGAATACCACCAGCAGCGAAATGTGGAGGTGAAAAATTAGGTGAGTACATTATTACATGCGTAAATATATTACCAATTAGATAAAAAAATAATTATTATCCTATCTTTTTCACTTTAATTATTATGATTTTTTCTTAAGGGGGAACATAGATTCTGCTATATGTATCTAAATTTAAATGCCCATTAAAAAAACCCAGCCATCCTGTCCTAGTAGGAGGACGGTAAATGGGAGCGGCAAAGGGTTAAAACACTAGTTCATCCTCTATTTGTTTTTGTTTACTTTTCTTTAAACTTTTTTTTGCTCGAAAATTGCACTTCTGTGTTTTTGCGCTGCGCAGATGAAAAGAAACCTGAATTAAAATAGTATATTCCATGCGAGGTTGCGAAGTGGTTCTTATAGAATGGAGAAAAATGTTTCAAAACCGAGCGTTAGCGAGGTTTTTAATTTACGAGATTCTGTAAAACACTTCACGAACGTGCGTCGTACATTTTTTTTGCGCGATGGTGTTTTTAAAATAATAAATAATAATAATAATAATAATAATAATAATAATAATAATAATAATAATAATAATAAAATAATAACTTTGTTGGGAAAATTTGCGTTCGTTATAAACAACTGACTAACGTTAATAATAATAATAATAATAATAATAATAATAATAATAATAATAATAATAATAATAATAATTTTATTTTATGCATGGAAGCTTCTTGTAGGAAAACCAGAGGCAAAACGCCCAGTTGGTAGACCAATAATGAGGTTGGAGAATAACATTAACTATGATTTGAGATAAGCAGATTATACAGGCAATGATTGGAAAGCATTAGCTCAGGATAGGGATGTATGGAGAGCTTATGCCCGCGAGGTCATGAACCTACGGGTTCGATAGTGCCAGTGAGTAATTAAGTAATAATTTTATTTTACCTGGCAGATTTAAGACCTTAAGGCCTTGTCTGTCACTCAACCAGGTTTTAAAAAGTACAGATAATAGTCTTACGTATATTGTATTCACGTAGAGTTTTACGGCCGGAGTTGCTATGAGTCTTACGTATAAATTTCAATAAACATAAACGATTATATGTTATAAATATAATACAATTATTATTTGATTCAGTCTAATAAATCTTAAATCTTAAAAAAATCTTAGATTTAACGAATTAAATGCAATATGTACAAGATATATAAAAAAGAGAACAAATTATTAACGACAAAGTATAAATAAATAAATTGAAAAAAAATAATTATTAGACAACAAGTAACTGTATAAGCGTGACTTAAAAGTACCAAGCGTGCGGCAACCCCTGATATCTAGAGGAAGGAAATTCCAGTAGCGGAGAGAGGCTACCGTGAAGGAAGTAGAATAAGAGGAAGTGGTATGAAGAGGGATTGTTAGCAGACTGTTATATTGTGACCTAGTGTCAGTATTGTGGTAAGAAGATAACTTCTCAAATCTGGACGCCAGGTAACTAGGAGTGTAGGAATTCAGAAGCTTGAGAAGTAGTGAAAGAGAGTGCAATTTACGTCTGTCAGTAAGACGGGGCCAAGAGAGGTTATTGAAGTGTTCGCAAATATGGTCATAACGGCGGATATTGAAAATAAATCGAACGCAAGCATTATGAACACAACAGGGGGGTCGACATGACTATTCTAGAAATTATTTAATTATAAAATGAAAATAATCTTTCAGTTACAGTCTCTGCGAATGTCATAGTTTAGATCATTATATAATTATTACGTCACAATAATCCAAGTGTGACATCACAAGATTCTGCACAATGATTTGTTTTAATGGAACTAGGAGAAGATTCTTTAAACGTCTAAGATAATGTAAGATGGA
Organism: Diploptera punctata; assembly: GCA_030220185.1. Taxonomy (NCBI): domain Eukaryota; kingdom Metazoa; phylum Arthropoda; class Insecta; order Blattodea; family Blaberidae; genus Diploptera; species Diploptera punctata. The sequence continues at coordinate 32,478 of JASPKZ010009270.1, forward strand.
TAAAGTCTTTTGACATATGTCTTTCACTTGTGTTTGCCAGGTTAAATTTGCGTCTAGATGTAGTCCAAGATCTATTACTGAAGACGAATAAGGGATAATTATATTATTTATAGTAATACTTGTTAACAGTGTGGGCAATGTTTATTAATTGAAATTAAAGGAGGCGATGGCACCAATCTAGTCATAAAATGGCGACAAGTATGTATTTATTGTTTTACATTCTTTCAAATAATGTTCAGTTCATTTAAAATGCAGTGGTTTGTTTCGTGTAATGTATATTAACACTATCTTTGGCTATTTTTTGTAGATACATTGTACGTAGTATACATAGAGGGCAGTGGTTTTACTTCCCACACCTCGGTTTTAAACATGTAACATTACAGTAGAGTTATTTAGGTTGGCAACCTCGAAATGTAGAAAGTTGAATTTTGGATCGTGGTCGCCAGTGCTGTAAGTACGGCAAAACGCACCATGGCGCAAAAATAAACATTAAATAGGTGCATGATGACTTGCCTTTAGTTATGTCTCCGGTACATCATGAAGATAGCAAAGAACAACACAATATAACAATATAACAATCGCATATCATACCCGCTTCTTGCAACTCACCACCTTGTATGAAAAATGTCAAGGAAAAAATTCAGTTGCAGTGTTTCTAATCTTAAATGGCCATGACCTCCTTGCATAACATCCACACCCATTTAACATCTTCCCATCACTTGGTTGAGTTTTGTGTTGTAATAGCGACAGTGTCATGAATTAGGACCTTATGAAACTAAGTCCTGCTTTAAAAAACCTCCAATTTAATCTGATGGCGAATTATAATGGGAAGTTTACCGTAAAGTGACTTTGCTGCTAATGTCAGGGCGTTAAATTATATAAATTTATAACGTTACTGTGACACTGAACACAGTGTGTTGTGCGATAAAAGTTGTAACGATTTATTTTACCAATAATCTCGATTAATGTTAAGGATAAAATCTGTAATATTAAGAACTGGATATTTTACCATTTTCTAAATACTGTTCCGCTATAATGCATTCATTACTTTTAACTCGAGTAAAATTGTAAGACACTACATTAAACAGTCGTTATTTAAGGATTACGCTGTAAGAATGTTAAGGTTTAGACATTTGACGCGCTGCAAATTGACGATATTTCAGCAGGTGAGGATGAAGCATTTCACCAAGTTTTCTTCATGCACTTCGATTGGGATGCTCTCTAAATTGGCGAAGAAAACAGATATTAATTATTTCTCTGAAGTCCTGCTAGTGTTTACCACAATGGCTTGCACGTATATTCATCTTCTATAATGATCCAATAAAGAATCGTGAAAAATATTGATAAAATGGATATTTCGAACAATATATAATCTAGAGTTCATAAAAAAATAAGCAATAGATGGAAGAGAGTTGTTGTTTGCGGAAATATTCATATAATGATAATGTTGAAAGTGAAAAATACAGACATTACGCCTTGTCGTAGAGCTACCGAACATGCCTTGGTTCGAGTCCCTATGCGGAAGAAATTTACTCACTGAATGTCGGCTAGTGTGGAACGGTGTCCATTTAGATTTGTGAGGAATTTCAGTTGTAGTATGTACCGTGTATAACATTTTGGGAATCCGACGGTTGACCACTTATCACACATAGCTATAACGTCTACCTCTCTGTTATACCAAGTGCCTTGCACACTTATCGCTCTATGGGTTTAATCAAGTTTAAACAAAGGAATGGCATAATTTTAAAGCATAATAACAATATGTTATCAAAAATAAGGTAAAATAGAACATTTGTAAGTTTAGAGTTAAATTTGTTACGTTATTGAATGTGCCATTTAAACGATGGTAAATATGGTGTCTGAAAAGGTATTAATATTTATCTGATAGAAAAAAGCGTTCGTCATTGATCTGTCTAAAACTCTTAACAATATAAACTTACAGATAAACAGTTTTGATTTCAATTTATGAAATATTAACATTTTATTAAAATGGAAATATTTTGTGCGTTGCTTCGTAACGTACTCGTAAGTTATTGCATAATTTTTGTTATTCAACAAATGTTTTATGGAAGTTGTCGTCTTTAAAATTATTAGGACCAAAATGGTCCCGAATATGATCTGGCCATCATTATCATATTCGCCATGTTTAGTATGAATGTGGTGTGTGAATGGCTTGTTTCGTCTTAATGTCTTGGAGGTGGCCCTGACATTCAGCTGATCACACATTCGAGGATGCCCACCGTGTTCTGTGTGGTACGTAAAAGTACCGTAGTACAAAGTGTGAGGTTAAACCACGGTAATGGAATATAAATACTGTATTTATTAACTATACGTAGCGGAAAAGTCCCATATCGAATAAAACAACAAATTACATTTAGTTTTCTCGTGGAACTCCTTGTTTAAAAATTCTCAAATCACAGCTTCATCTTGATAAAAATGTGACACTAAGTTAAAATGTTGTTAATTTGACATTTTGTGGAAGTTCTTAGGATTTTTTTGTACCAAAGACAGATGAAGAGAAAGGTGAATGGAGAAGACTACATAACAGTGAACTACGTGATCTTTATAGGAAGTCAGATTTATTAAGAACAGTTAAGTCTCGAAGACTGCGATGTGCAGGACATGTGACAAGAATGGAGAATGAAAGACGTGCATGGAAGCTACTTTATAGGAAAACCGGATGGAAAACGCCCAGTTGGTAGACCAAGAATGAGGTGGGGTAATAACATTAAAGATGATTTGAGGGAAGCAGATTATACAGGGAATGTTTGGAAAACATTAGCTCAGGATAGGTATGTATGGAGAGCTTATGTCCGTGCGGCCATAAACCTACGGGTTCGATAATACCAGTGAGATAGTTAGTATGTATTTTTCATGCAAATAGAACAAATATATCACATATATTGTCTTTGTCCTTTGTTTCCTTCTTATTCTTCTTCTTCTTCTTGAACTTCGTAGACAATCTTGGTGGACCAATGTTTACCATGCGTCCATCTGAGGGTCACGAGTTCAAACTCGCCGAGATCTGTGGATTTACAGGACGTAAAATACTGTGCACTGGTTTCTGTCGAATAGTCACCAAATACTTGGGTACCATGAATATATTTACGGAACGTAAAAGAACCTCACGCTTGAAGAAAAATAACTGGGAGCAAAATATGTTGATTCTTTCTCACTCAGATTTGAATTGTGCTCCAATGATTTTAGATGTTAAAGAGCGTCGTTATATAGAAATAATGTCATGACACTGACTTCTAAACCAAGTTTTTTCCGATTATACATGGTCTAGCTTCTTATGTTGGAATATTTTTGGAGCGGGTTCTAACAGCAAAGTGCAACTTGGATGACTACGGTTTATTTAAGGTTATATCCGTTAGAGGATTATCTTCCCTACGGCTAACATTTTCCTCCTGCACATTGTTCTGTCTTCTGCCATTTTTCGTTGGAAAGTCAAATTTGTCTCTTCATGCATTGATGCAGTTTGACACGTTCTTGGAGATTAATTAATTATTTTGTTCCTCGCTCAATATTTCCCCAGTAGTGTTAGCCCTGCCATGGTACTTCTGATTTAGCTCAAAACACTCCCACTATCGTCAAGGTCATGGAATCCCTGATGAACGTAGATATTTTTTAGGATTGTTATTAATTAAACATTTCCTCTTTCTAACTTAACACTGGGTATGATATGTGCTTGTTATTTTGTGTTGTTCTTTGCTATCTTCATGATGTACCGGAGTCATAACTAGAAACTCACCTAAACAAGTTATCATGTATTTTTCCTATTTAATGTTTATTTTTCGTTCACATTTATTTTCATCCGCTCAGCGCAAAAGTAAGAAAGTCCAATTGGGGTGCAATAAATAAATGAATAAAAAACAGGATGAATTATTATTTTAAATAAGACTATCAACATCAGCTAGAACAGGAAACATTCATTAAAATATTCTGAAAACAAATAGTCGGAAACACGTTGAATAATTTGTTAAGGCAATAGACTACAAGCCGGGAGGTCGCGAGTTCCATTACAGATGAGGTCAGGGGTTTTACCACTTGACTAAAAATTGTGGTAGGATCATGTCACTGGGTTCTACTCAACCTCTAAAATCAATCTTGAATAAAAAGTCCGTCACGCAGTACTGAAAACTCGGGAGATACATAGTCTCCAAAAGGCTAAACAGGCGGCAGCCATAATCTCCTACTTTTTCAATAGCTCTCTGAGACCTGTAAGAGTTAATATTTTAGTCTGAGAACAAATGAGTGTCGTGTATGAACTTGCAAAACATAGAGAATTTTTAAAGAAGAAAAATCAATAGGATCGATATTCCAGATAAGTAGATAACCTGGCGTTAATGAACAAAGCAAGTGATAAGCGGAGGAAAATTATTAATGCGGAATAATAATTAATACAGGAATCGAAAAATCCAACGACCTAATGTATCATGTCTTGCCACCCGTTCACAAGTCCCTATGGAGAAGAAATTTTCTCATGGAATATTAGTCATTAAGATATTGGTAACCTTGGGGAAACACCCAGTTCGTAGACCAAGAATGATTTTGAGATACGTACATTATACAGTGGATGATTGAAGACATTACCTCAGGATAGGGATGTATGGAGAGCTTATGTCCGCGCAACCATAAACTTAGGAGTTCGATAGAGCCAGTGAGTTAGTTAGGAGATCGGTGTCCACCCAGGATCGCGATGAATTTGTGCAGCTCTAATAAATAGCGACTGTAAGAATTAGGAGACATCCTGACCACATACCAACCATATACTGTTTACATTATTGTCTATGGCCTGTAGTGGGATCACTTTATACAATTTTACCTACCTATAAAATGACACAAGAGGTCAGCCAATTAATAGATCAGTTGTCTTGCAAGCCTCTCGCGGTATGAAGTTCTGTTTATTTTCAAGAACGCCGATGTTTACTTTAAAAATAGAATGAAAAGAAATGTTATCCATAAAAATTAAAAACAGAATATTTGCAATTTTAGAGTTAAATTTGTTTGATTTTCAATGAGTTATCTTTCAAATGCATATGCAGTGTATCACGTGATATATTAATACACATTTGAGGGACAGGAAAAGTACCAGGTAGTCACTTTATTATCGAGATAGAGCATTAGATTCTCAATGGAAAGTAAGTTACTATATTTTAGGAATCGGAAAAAATAAATGAAACTGTATAATCATGGGTTTATTTGTCTTCCATATTTGGCACATATTTAAAAAAGTAGGTACGTTGTGTAATTGTTGAGGGTAGAAGTAAAAGTGCAAGTTTTGCAGTGTTGGGAAAACAGTTTTAAAGTGGAAGTTGCATGGGAAAATGACAGGTAATTCAAAATGATAACTGCGGGTGATGTGTATTTTCTCCCAGATAACTCGAAAAAGACAATGCATTTACACTCTCACTTTTTCAAGAGAAAAAAATCACATAATCCCTTTGTTTGTAATCACCTCAGTTAAAATACATTTCTCTAGTGGTGTAAAAGTAACTTTCCTGGATTTTTCCCTGTAGCCTTCATTTAAAGATGTTAACTGTGGTATTGAATATTTACCTGATACAGGAAGGTCTATATATACATTTCCACGGTATATATTGATTGATGAAACACTTCTATATTCAATCTGTCAGATAAAGTTTTAATATTTAATTTGTAAAAATATCTTGCATTTTCACATTTAGTGACGTTGCTACGTTACGGTACAGTTATTACGTCAACATTAACAACAAAGGACATTTTTACAAACATTACTTGCATGATAGTGCGTCCTGTCGTACCCACAGGAATGACGACCATGATTGAAAGTTTGGTTTCCTAAATTTGTTGTGTTGCCAACCTATAAATAACTAAATAACTATACTGTAATATTACAAATTACTTACCGAGGACGGGAAGTAAACCACTGCCGTTTTTGTATACTACGTACAATGTATATATATAGAAAAAAACATATCCAAAAGGTAGCGTGAATATACATTATACCAAACAAATCACTGCATTTTAAATGAACTGAGATTTGTTTGAAACAATATAAAACATTAAATTCACACTTGACGCCATTTTATCCCTGATTGATGTCACGGCCTGCTGTGGTCTCTACTAAATTATTTTCGGCTTTTATCGTATCTACATTGGTCAGACTTCTAACGACAGTCAGTTGTTTAAATAAACGAAAATATCTCCAACAAAGGTGTTATTTTTTTACTGTTATTTATTATTACCGTATCAACACCGTCGTGCAAAATATATGTACAAAACACATTTGTGAAGTGTTTTACAGAATCTCAGAAATTAACGAGACATTGGGACCGGATAATATATTCAGACCAACAATAGAAAAATTTAGTCTTGATGAAGATAGTAACAACCACAGTGGGATGAGATTAGTCACCTATTGTTCAGAACACAACATTCCCACATAAGAATATTCATAAATACACCTGGACGTCTCCAGATGATAAATTGCGAAACCAGGTAGACTGTACATTCCCACTCTGTGGTTCGCAAAATATTTCAAGGGTTCGCCAAAATTTTCCGTAATTGCGGGTTTGCAGCATAGGTCTATTATCGTTTCCATCATTTCTGCAGCATTGTAATAGTAGTAATAATAATAATAATAATAATAATAATAATAATAATAATAATAATAATAATAATAATAATAATACACCGTGTTCCAAAATGATGGACAGGGTTTTAAGTAGTTGGTATAGCTTTACAAACAAAATTGAATGCGTGATTATTTACTATAATGAAAGAAAAACTGTCTGCAGTAATTTGTTTCTTGTCATTATTACGTCGTCAGCGTTAAATTTGTAAAAATGGCGATTCCTGTACAGAAGTCATTCTTTGTGTTGCAATTTGCGAGGTCTGGTTCCATTGTTGCAGTGCAGCGAGCTTTCCAACGGTAATTTGGAATTGATCCTCCGACAAATAAAATATCCATCGATGGTATAAATAATTAGAAACAGTAAAAGGAAAAGTCCAAGACGTCGACGAACACCAAATAACGCGTCGGTCCGGATGACACGATTCATTCCCATACCCTCCACGGTCTCCCGATCTCACACCTTGTGATTTCTTCCTGTGGGGGTATGTGAAGGACCATGTGTACGTACCACCACTTCCAGACTTGAGAAGAAGGATTGTTGCTGCTGTTGAATCCATTTCTCCAAATGTGCTGACCAAGGTTTGCGAGAAATTCTACTATCAGCTAGATGTGTGCCTTGCGACGTAAGGTGCTCACATGGAACACATATAAAGTATTTTATAAAAACTCGAAGAGTTTCTCTTTAATTAATGTAACTTTTAATATTATATATGTATAATGTAAGGGAAATTAAATAACTATGAAATCCCGTCCATCATTTTGGAACACTGTATTTATTATTCATCATCATGATCTTCATAGTAGGCCGTCGGCCTGTTCCGCTCTCAGAATTCATCTTCCCATATTATTATTATTATTATTATTATTATTATTATTATTGTTGTAAAATTAAATTAACACTATAATGCCCCTTGTTGCATATGTGTTACATCGGGAATTTGTCACATTATTTCCACTGCAAATTAATAGTTACCGTGAATGCCTAATTTACAGTTATGTAAAAACGTTTAGAATGCATTTGATTTCCCTGCAAGTAGGCCTACAGGTTGTGTAACTTTTAAGCTGTAACCAGAGTAACTTTAGGTTTTAACCGTTAAGGGTTAAGTTGATTTAAGGTTATTAAGTTTGGGGTGGGTTGTAAGGAGTAGTGACGTGTGTATAACCTCTCCTACCCAATTCTCATCCCCACCTTCTCGTGGTACAACCCGTTTTCACAAACGAGGCTCTGAGGACCGAGTCACGGCGGTATAACCGTTCCATCGGGTACTGAGTAAATGCGGAATCCTAATGTCTGCCCTGAGACTAAAAGGTAGCAGCACTACCACTGGGGCCAGTAACCAGTCCTAAGGAACTTCAACACTACTTTCAAGTCTCAACATGAAAAGGCCAGAAGGATTTGAAATATGACGACCCACAGCAAAGTAATATGGTTAAAAGAAAACGACACAATGATATTGTAAGATATGCAATCTGGAATCTCCGAAGCATCTACGAAAAAGAGGAGGAACTAGACAGTATATTTAAGAATAGAAACATTGATATTGCAGAAACTAAGATGAAACTTAAAGGAACGAAAGAATCACAAAATTATGTACAAATATATAGCGGTGTCGACAGGAAAATCCATGGACAAGCAGGAGTAATGATTTGGATTAATAAAACCATATGAAGTATAATTCAACACTACACTTACTGGAATGAAAGAATATTAGAGCTTCGACTGAAAATAAATAGAGGTAATTTGACAGTTCTTTGTGTATATGCACCAGAGGAAGGCCGCGAAGAAGATAATGAAGAATTCTATAAAATATTACAAGAAATTTATAGCAAAATAAATACAAAGGATTATATTTTCATAATTGGAGATTTAAATGCCAGAGTGGGTAATGCTCAAGTCAATAATAATATTGGAACATTTGGCGAACCAACTAGCATAGGACTAGACCGTTCAGCCAACAAGGGCTGAATATCCCGGAGTATTTCCTCTCCACGTACACTTAAATTACCTGTTGGCGATAGTTGACCCTTTGCTTCAGCAATGCTGTTCTCTTTGAATGGTCTGGAAGCAGTGCCAGTTAGTAAGGCTTGAGTGAAGGAAACTCTAGGATCAAACTTCACAGAAGTGAAGGTCTTTCCTTGAGTTGTACTTACAGTAGGATGATGGATAGGCTCACGTTCGGATGGTTTCACTTTTTGGTTACGGATGGGTTTAGCTACCTTGCTATAAGCTTGAAAGCAGGGCAGCCTCTATAGGAAGCCGGGTGACCGGACTCCCCGCAATTTGCACACTTGAGCAAATTTGTGTCTCTCTGCGCTTGGGCCTTAAGAGTACAATCCTTGTGTCCATGAGGTCCAGCGCAGATTACACAGCGAGGAGCCCGATTACTGGCAGGAAAAGTATGGTTGAATGACTGGCACTTATAGCACTGCTTAAGCCCAGCTCTAGGTCTATTAGGTTCTATGGCCACTACTTTATATAAGAGACGCTTCAGTTCAAAAATTTTTAACGCTTCATCATTGCGTTCCAATTCCAAGATGTAAATGGAAAGTGGTTTGACCATATTGTTCTCGTTTTTGTAATCTGCTTTATAGATTTGATGGGAAAACCTAACGCAAGGAGTTCCTCTTTAATTTCTTCAGGGGCTATACCTGAAGGTAGTCTCTTGGAGACTGGCAATTCTGTCTTATTTGTACATTCACCGCGATGTGTTCGTAAGTTATATCTGCCTTCTGATTGGTCCGCGTTAGGGACTTCCATTGCTCCAATGAGATTGCTGTTTGATACTACTACTACTACTACTAATGGTGGCAATCATCATCAGCAGAGCAGACCTACTGACAGCAACCCTACGCTCCGACCGATTTTTTTTTTTTTTCAACTGTGAACCTGTGAAAGTAATCAGTGATAGTGTTTGCCCAGTGCAATGTGTGAGACCGGGTGAGGCTTCGGCCGTTAATACCCAGAGCCTTGAGCTCTAGCGAGTGTTCTATAGTGAAGTGATTTCATCATAGGATAACACGAAAAACGTAAGTACAAGTGTTTTCTAGTTAAGTGTTAAGTGTTCAGTGCCTAAATATAAACTAAGTCTTGGACTTTCCAAGCAACATGGCGGCAAAATATATTGAAGACGTAGAAATGAGGGATGGCGACCAGGAAATAACTCCAATCGAAGCCTGGGAAGCCGTATACAATAAATGCGACAATTATTTAAATTCGCTAAAATTCAAAAAAGACTCACAAGGAGATTTAATGTCCAAGAAAATAAAAGGGAATTGCTTCGCTATAGGAAGCTATCTGCAAGGCTACCCAGACTTTGAGAGGACTGAGCAGGCTATGGTCATGATCCGCACTTGCGCCAACAAGTTACAAGACCTAAAAGCTAACACTAAAGATAAATATAAATTCCTAGAAGGTGTATTAAATGAATTACAAGCCATGGCCATCGATGTTCACACAGCATGCTGTTTAACAATAGCAAGTACCACCAAAATTACAACAGTAAACAAACCCAAGCCAAAAGACATAAATGTAGACACCCAAAATCCTAGTAAAAACCCAAAAAGAAGGAAACAAGAATCCCTAGACAAGCAAGTGCAGATCGAGCCATCTATGCCAGTAGTAGAGGTCTCGAACCCATTCTCCATTCTTGCCAATATGCAAGAAAGCGAGACCAACACTACAAAAGCTCCTGGACCCCAGCCTGGACCATCTAGGGTAAATAGGGCTCCACAGAGGACCAAAAACGCTCCAAATAAAGAAACCACCCAAAGGGCAGACATAGAACAGACCTCTGCAGTGCAGACACGCCAAAAAGAATCTAAACCACCACCGATAACGGTAATAGGTCATTCAGACCTATTTAAAATGAATCGTGAACTCCGTGCATCCAAAAAACTCTCGCAAGAGCCGAGAGTAGTCAGCACTACAGAAGGTCTGCGCTATTATGCACGAACAGTGGCAGATCACAAAATTTTAAAAGAGTATTTCACTGCAACAGGCAAAGAGCATTACACATATGTAATGAAGAAAGATCTGCCACTGCGCGTGGTACTTAAAAGACTGCCTGCTAACACTCCCATCGAGGAGATACAAGCAGAACTCAATGAAACCGAATATCCTATAATATCAATCAAGCAAATGAGCCGAAAAGACAACGATCGGCAAATTCCACTTCCACTATTCATAATAGAAGTGGAAAATAACGACATAGGAAGAGAAATATATAATCTCGAGCGTTTATGCTATACAGTGGTCGCAGTAGAGCCCTACAGACCAAGATCTGGCCTGAAGCAGTGCTTTAACTGCCAAAAATTTAACCACACATTTGGAGGATGTAGTCTGACGCCGCGGTGTGTGGTCTGCGCAGGTACCCATAACCACAGGAACTGTCCAGTGAAAGCTGAGGCTCTCATGGATAGATCGAAGCTCAGATGCGCAAACTGCGGCGAAACAGGACATCCGGCATCATACAGAGAATGCCCATCCTATGTTGCAGCAAAAGCTGCATTCCTAAAAAAGCCTGAACCCAAACAGGCTCCAAATAACAAACCAAGAACTTTCACCTCGAAACCAGTCAATTCAAGTATTTCCTACAGCCAAATGGCTGGTCCTTCAAAACCGGCAGAAAAAAGCACTGTTCGGGAGCAGAATAGCTCTCTCCCTCAAATCCCCTTGTCTGGTGATGGACAAGAATTTCTAAAAAATATAGAGCCCTTACTGGCCACAATGAAATCACCGGCTGAGAAATTCTCTTTCATCAACCAGCCTCGTAAACTTATGCTACCGCTGCAATGGCTAGGTTCAATAACGGAAGCTATCTCAATGTCGCGGCCGTTTTACGCCAATGGTGTAACAAAGCAGGTTAAAGAGTTTAATCACTATCACACAAGAGAGAGGATATAGACATTCTGATGTTAAATGAAACGCACTTAAAGCCACGGGATAAATTCAAAATTCCGAACTATCACATATACAGAAACGACCGATTAAATGGTCCCCTTGGAGGAACTGCAATATGCATCAAACAGTCCATTGGCCATAGAGTGGCCCCAATACCTCGGCTACAATTTATAGAAGCCACAGCCATATTTCTGCCCATCTCAAACCGGGAAACCATTTATATAGCGTCAATTTATAAATCTCCAAACAGACTATTGACGAGACACGACCTAGATGCACTTACAATCAGTCTCTCCTAACTACCTGTTAGCGGGAGACTTTAACAGCAAACACCATTATTGTGAATTGTCGTGTCCCAAAATCAGTCTGGAGTAATACTTCAAAGATATTGCCAACTTCACAATATAGAAATCTCTGCTCCAAGGGATCCCACACACTTTCAAAACACACGAATTGGATTAACAGCCGACATACTAGACATTGCGTTATCAAAGAACGTCCCTATCTCTCCACACGTCACCACATTAACAGACGCACTAGACTCAGATCACTGTCCAATACTTTTTAAAAATCAGTCCAACATTTCTAATGTCCTCACCCCTGAACAATCATTATGATAACAACAGATTGGCAGCAAATACACAAACATGCTTAATCAATGGGTTTAAACCTACACTGTCTGTCCAATCTACAGAACAACTAGAACACGAAGTCCTTAGCTTACAGGCCACAATAAAAACGGCCATTACACTTTCAACAACACGAACGGATAACACTGATAATACAAGACCACACGATCCAACACTTCAAAATTTACTAAATGAAAAAAGAAGGTATCAAAAGCTATACCGAACTTTCGGAGCACCCCAACACAGACAGCTATACAACAGATACGCTCATCTGGCTCGGAACCGACTAAAAGAAATGAGAACCGCTGACTGGGAATCTTCTCTTCAGCGATTCTCTGATAAGAAAACTCCACCTTGGGAGATTCTCAATAGAATTAAAAGAAGCAGAGCACCGGCTCCACCTTCGGCCATTCAACATAATGGCACCCTGGGCTTATCTCCCTGCGGGAGAAAGCACAGATACTCGCGGATCATTTGGCACAAAGGTTCCAGCCACATGAGCTCACCACACCAGCTCACGAAGCTGAAGTTCACCATACGGTAAGTACTTTTCTTGAAAGGCCTATCCCACTCATCCTTCCTGACATACGACTCTCCAAACTGAGGGGAAGTAATCAAGCAGCTCCCATCGAATCGCGGGCCCTGGCCACGACCGAATACCTTACCTAGCGGTAAAACATTTACCCATTAAAGCACTCATCCTATTCCTACAAATAGTTTAAACTTTGCTTTAAAATTCCAATACTTCCCTGAAGTATGGAAAAAAGCCCAAAGTTATAACTATTCCCAAACCTGGAAAAGATCCTTCAAATCCAGACAACTTGAGGCCAATCAGTCTTCTACCTGTGCTGGGAAAAGTAGTGGAAAAATTCATTTTGGCAGAACTTAAACGTGAAGTCTCAACTAAAGACTTAATACCAAATCATCAATTCGGGTTTCGGAAAACACACAGTACTCCACTCCAGCTTGCTAGACTGATTGACCAAGTCGTCACAGGATTCAATAACAAGAAAAGTACTCTAGCAGTTTTTCTAGACATTGAGAAAGCTTTCGATACGACTGGATAAATGGATTAATATACAAGTTGATCAAATTTCAAATTTCGGCCAATTTAATCAAACTTTTAGCCTACGTACCTAACTAAGAGACAATTCTATGTGTCGATTAGGGGTTCCAAACTCTGACTGTAAGCCACTCATAGCAGGGTAGGGTTCCAAGGAGCAGTCCTCTCACCTATCCTGTATACACTCTATGTATCAGATATGCCAACTCCTAACAGAATCCATGTAGCATCCTTTGCTGATGACACCTGTGTGTATCATCAGACGCCCTTCCGGTTACTCCATAGACGTGTCCTAGTGCTACAATCAGCACTAAATGTCATCCATTCCTGGTTCCGACTATGGAACATCCAACTAAATGTGAATAAAACTAAAGCAATTTTATTCAATAAATCCAGTAGACCATGTCTAGTCCAACTCACCTTGGGAGGCCCACCACAACCCTCCAGGCTAGGAGACTTCAGTCAAGTATCTTGGACTCCATCTTGATTCCAAGCTTACTTTCCAAATTCATATTCGACATCTTTCTTCTCCAATCAAATGCAGCAATTGCTTTACTATATCCATTTTTCAAGTCGACAAACCTGCCAATAAGGATCAAACTAACACTCTACAAAGCGGTGATCCGCAGCATGCTGCTGTACGGTGTGAAGCCTGGAGCATCCTCGCCGCTTGTCACAAAAAGAAAGTACAAATAATACAAAATAAATGTCTTAAAATCATATTTTCGGCCCCGCGGTACACGAGGATCACAGAGCTGCACAACCTAGCTAAAGTGTCATATATTGCGAATCAAATGGAAAGCCAGGTGGACAATATGTACCACAAAATACAAATTCACACGAACCCAATTGTTCGCAATATAGGGCATAATGCTTACAGCGGCGTGCTGTACCATAACAAAACATATTCCAAAGACCACCATAAAGGCCCTAGATGGTCCAGATAACCGAAATGAGTGCTGTACCACAGCTAGAGTAGTGTGGCTCATTCCACTTGGTCGGCTTTCGGACTCTCTGCTTTGTTTCGACCAATGGTTTACGGACGCCCTGCTCTAGAGGTGCTACACCTCATTTCGCCCATGTTCTTAAATAATAATAAATAACATAAATAAATCACTGAACACTAACGCCGCTAACTAGCGCCATATGATGAAATCACATAACGATAGACACTCAGGTATTAGCCGCCAGGGAGCTACAACTGGTTCCAAACGCGGCACACTGGGCAGCGCTACGCGCTGCCAACACATACATACATACATACATACATACATACATACATGGTGGCAATGTGTATTGCATTGCCCATTGTGCTACATACTGGAACCTCAATTGTGGCTCTTTGGTAGCCAAATTCCATAAGTGTGTGTCTATATGGAGCTGTAATTCACTTAGCTCAAGCGTATTGTACGGCATTGGTGTTTTAGCCGTAAATTTGGACAGGATATCGTTGAGATGAGGAGTTATCCTCACTAGAGCAGGGCATTGTAATCCACGCACGCCGGACAAGCAGGAGTCCGAAAGCCGGCGGCGCGGAATGAGCCACACTACTGTAGCTGTTTAACAGCACTCATCTCATCGGACCATCAACTAACTTGGGAAAATATGCCTCGGTGGACATCACGTTGTTGTAGCATATGTCCTATATTGCGAACAATTGGGTTTGTGTGATTTATGATAACATTATACATGTTGATCACATTTTGCTCAATTGTAGTCCTAATATAGGGCATCTGTGCATGGTTGTGTAGGTCTGCGATACTCGTGTACATTGGTGCCAAAATATAATTTTCAGACATTTATTCTGTACGATCTGAACTTTTCTTTTGTGACAGGCAGCGAGGATACTCCAGGCCTCACAACCATACAACAACATGCTGCGGATCACAGCTTTGTATAGTGTAAGCTTGATCCTGATGGTAAGCGTAGGTACTTGAAAAATGGATATAAGATAGCAATTGCTGCATTAGATTTATGAATTAGATGCCGAATATGAATTTGGAACATAAGCTTGGAGTCAAGATGGACTTCAAGATACTTGACTGAATCCTCGTGCGGAGTTGTTGTGCTCCTAGAGTGAGCTGGAAAGGAGGACGTCTGTGGGTTTTCCGAAACAAAACTACTTAATTTTGTTAACATTAAGTTGGATATTCCATAGACGTAGCCAGGTAAGGGTGTTGTTTAGGACTGTTTGGATGTAGTGGATGCGTAGACGCAGTTCACGAAAAGTTGACTGATGATACATGCATGTGTCATCAGCGGAGGATGCAATATGGACAAGAGGATGGGATGGAAAGTCTGACACATATAATGTGTATAGGATATGAGAGAGAACTGCACCCTGAGGAACCCCCGCTAGAAGAGGTTTGCAGTCTGATTTATACCCATTAACCGACACATAGAGTTGCCGGTTACTGAGGTATTTAGCAATTAATTTAATTAAATTGACCGAAATGTTTAATTTTATTAATTTGTAAATTAATCCATTTATCCAAGTCGTGTCGAAGGCCTTCTCAATGTCAAGAAATATTGCCAGAGTACATTTCTTGGAGTTGAATCCCGTGACAATATGGTCAATCAGTCTTGCTAACTGAAGCGGAGTACTGTGTGATTTCCTAAAGCCAAACTGGTAATTTGGAATAAGTGCTTTTGCTGAAACTTCAATTTTGAGTCGTGCCAAAATAAGTTTCTCCATTATTTTGCTTAGTATTGACAGCAGACTGATTGGACGCAAGTTGTCTGGGCGTGCAGGATCTTTTCCTGGTTTAGGGATAGTGATAACTTTTGCTTTCTTCCACACTTCAGGGAAGTACTGGAAATGAAAACAAAGTTTCACTATTTGTAGGAGAAGGAATAAAGCTTTGGTGGGTAGGTGCTTGACCGCCAGATTTGTGATGCGGTCATGACCTGGTGCATGTTGGGTAGAAAGATAATGAACAATATCTCTCAGTTCTGAGAGTTGAACATCAGGATGGGTGTAAGGGATGGGTGTATCCAGAAATGTACTTACAGTTTGGTGTATCTCAGCTTCATGGGCAGGGGTAGTGGGCTCATGAGGTTTGAACCTGTCTGCGAGATGGTCAGCTAGAACCTGAGCCTTCTCCCTATGGAGATATGCCCAGGTTCCATTTTACTCAATTGCCGAAGGAGGAGGCGGAGCTCTACTCCTTCGGATCCTTTTTATAATCTCCCACGGAGGCACGGAGGAGTTTTGCTTTCCGTAAAACGCTGAAGGGAAACATCCCATTCAGCGTTCTTTAAGTCTCGCAGACGAGTTCGCACTAGATGAGCATATCAGTTGTATATTTGTTTGTGCAGGTAATGGCCGAATCGCGGTACAATTTGAGGTACCGTCTTTTAATAATCAAATAATTTTGTAGTATTGGGTCGTTAGGACGTGTTTGTATAGTACGGTTTGTCTGCGTTGTGGCCATATTACTGAATGTTTTAATTGTGACTTGAAAATGTAGGACTGCAGTCTCTAGTTGTTCTGTATTCTGAACAGAGGGTGTAGGCTTAACCCATTCGTTAAGCATGCGTGTATAGCTCTGCCAGTCTGTTTGTGTGTATTGTGTACTGAAGGGAGTAGATAATAAAAAAGCAGGTGAGATTTGAAATAGTATGACTGTGTGGTCTGAATCTAATGCGTCTTTAACTGTAGTGATGTGTGGCGAGGTAGGGACATTCTTCGAGAGAGCTATGTCAAGAATATCGGGTACGAATACCGTAAGCTGCGTTGCAGAAGAATGTGTGTTCCCTTGGAGCAGAGATTTCTATGTTATGATTTTGACAGAAGTTTTGTAAGATTACACCAGACGCATTTTGGACACGACAATTCCACAAATGATGTTTAGCATTAAAATCTCCCGCTAGCAGATAGCTAGGGGAGATTGATGTTAGGACAGTTTGGTCGTGTATGGTAAGTAGTCTGGTCGGTGATTTATAGATTGCAGCTATGAAAATTTGATCCCGATGTGATATTGGAAGGAGGATGCCGGTGGCTTCAATAAATTGAAGCCTCGTAATGTGGACCACTCTATGGCCAATGGATCTTTTAATGCATATTACTGTGCCTCCAAGGGGACCGTCTAAGCGTTCGGTTCTATAAACTTGATATTTCGGAATTTTGAAATTGTCTCTCGGCTTCAAGAGAGTTTCGTTGAGCAAAAATAATGTCTATATCTCGCTCTTGTATGAAAGTAGTTAGCTCATGAATCTGTCTAGATACACCATTGGCATTGAATGCCATGACATTAAGATGACCTCCTGTGAACCTACGGTCCATCGCCTAAGCACATATTCACCAGATTATTCATGAACAGGAATCTATCCATGGGGGATTTAATTTCCACTAACATGGCCTCGACATTTTCGAGGAGTTTCTGTCCATGACTAGACATAGGTATGTTTTGAACAGCCCTAGCCTGTGCTTGAGCAGTGTTTATTCGAGATTGGAGTTTCGAAGCGGTGCCAGGATTGATATTTTGGCTGTATGATATGTTGGGTTGATTGGTTTAGACTGGAAGGTTCTAGGTTTTGGAACTGTAGTGACTGGAGGTTGTTTGGGAATGCGCGCTCTTATGTATGCTTCTTGTGCTACCACATAAGCCGGGCACTTTCTGTAGGAAGCTGGATGCCCGGTCGCACCGCAGTTGGCACATAACAATTTACTTTTCTCAGTTAAGGCCGCAGCCTTAACTTGGCAGTCCTTATGGTTATGTGTCTGTGCACAAATGACACACCGCGGTGCGACATTGCATCCACTAAAGGTGTGATTGAAGTCCTGGCACCGAAAACACTGTTTCAGGCCAGATCTAGGTTTATAAGGCTCTACTGCCACTATTGTGTAGAGGAGGCTTTTCAGATTGAAGATGGCTTTACCTGCTTCTGTATTTTCTAGTTCTATTATAAAGAGTGGCAAGGGTATTTGTCGTTCATTCTGTTTTTTTTAAATTTGTTTGATTGTTTTTATTGGGTACTTCAAGTATAGAAGTTCTATATGTATTTTATTTATGGGTGTGGAAGCAGGTAGCCTCCTCAACACCACCCTCAGTGGCAGATCTTGCTTTAATTGATAGGTATAGTGCTGTTTTCCTTTTTCTTTGAAGTATTCTATCAAGATCTTGTGATCCGCCACATTGGATTTGTAGTAGCGTAGGCCCTCTCTAGCGTTCACGACTTTTAAGTGTCCTGTCAATTTTGGTTTGATTTCTTTATTCATTTTAAAGAAACCCTCGTGTTCAATTACCGTGATTGGTGGAGGACGAGGATCTCTTTTTGGCTGTGGCTGAATGGCCGTGACTTTTTGGTTTAGTAGGGACCACACTAGGAGGGTCTCTCGCTACTGTGCCAGTAGAGCCAGCTGTCACAGTTGATGGCCCGGGTGCCGGAGCACTAGAACTGGCAGTATTAGTGATCAAATTTGATTCAGCAAGGATTGAGAACTTATTGTGCACTGGTACTGCCGGTACCGAGGCTGCCTGTGACGTGGATTTGGGTTAGTTTTCTGTTTTTGCTTTCTTTTTGGGAATTTTGTACGGTTCAGGTAAATCTGTATCTTCTGCAAAGTAGCAGGTAGTTTGAACTTCTAGTGCTAGAGTTTTCATTTCAGCATAAATATTTGCTAAGTACTGAGATGCAGTTAGAAAATAATTCTGCAGAACTTTAATTCTTTCAACACATTTATTCCTTGAGTCACAGGCAGCCTGGGAACTTTCATAATCTGGGAATGATTGCAAGTAATTAGATACAACATAGAAAGTGCCTCTAATTTGTTCCGCTACTTTGCCGGCTCTTGTGCCTGGCTTGAAACGATGAGGATCGGCATATTTTTCAAAGCTGTTCATTGCAATCTCCCAGATTTTCTTTGTTCTAGGCTTCGGAGAGTCGATATCCATATCGCAAATTTCGCCTCCTTCTGCCATGGTGTTTGGAATATTATCCAAGACTTAGTCCGAATAGCAGGGACTTTATTAGGCTAAAAACACTCACTTACCTGCAAGACACTGAGCTTAACGATAACACTTACAGTTAAAAAAGTTGTTATCGCAGTGATTACCACTCACAGACACTGCACTTTTACACGAATTTCTCGCAGAGCGCGAAGCTCGCCTGAGCCTCACTCGATGATAGATGTAGCACAATACACAACACAATTCACTAAACCGGCCACGTAGTAGCGATACTGTGATGGTCACGGCCACCTGCATGCCGGGTATATGTTGATTTGTAGTCAGCGATGTATTCAGCCAACCATCACTCTTCTTTAGACGTAAGTAGCAATAGATGTTGTTCTTACGATGTCACCTGTTTGATGGTCTAGTCGACAGTACATTAGATCTGCCTTCTGATTGGTCAGCGGTAAGGACTTCCATTGTTCCATTGAGATTGCTGTTTGATGATCCAAGCATTTTCTCATTCATCGAGCTTCTAGAATGAACATCCTACTGGAATTGGACAGAAGACAGAAGTTAGAGCAAGACCAGAACGCTGAACTTCAACAGCGCAAATCATGCCAGACTCCAGTCGACCTGACAAGACACCTCGGAGCTGAAGGGAAGACTCCCAAGACTCCGAACAACAAAGTCACTCACGAGGAAGACAACTTCACGCTTCCCAAGCCTAAACACACGGCCAGAAACGTCACCAAAGTCAAAACTCTCGAGATAGAGATAATAATAGATTCATCTCTCTTCAGAAACCTCCAGACTCACCTCCACCAATCGTCGTAGACGCCAGAGACATCAATGCCTACAAGTTAACACACATTGCTGCCGTCTCTACAGGAAATGAAAAAGACATCGCTATACAGCATACCAAAGATCAACTGAAGATCTACACTAAAGACAAAGAAGCATTTAAACAAGTCCAAAAAGTACTACATGACCACGAAATGCAGTTTCATACACATATTTACAAACGAAGATCACATATGACCCAGAAGATAACACTAAAAGGACTCCCTGTAAAAATTACATCCCATGAAATCTTTCAAGAACTTGCAGACAAAGGATACCCTATCCACAACGTGAGACAACTCTTCAAAACCAGCTTTCAAGAGGGATCCAGACTCAAGACTGCCATTCCTGTCTGGATTTTAACTTTCTTCCACAAACCAGACTTCACTACGAAGATAGCTCAATTGACCGACATCTTCAACGTTAAAATTAGACTCGAAACCTACAAGTCACCAGCCGGAGGAATCCAATGTTACAAGTGTCAAGGTTTCGGCCACTTAGCTGAATGCTGCAATAGAAAACAGAAATGCGTCAAGTGTGCAGGCAACCATAGCCTCAAAAACTGTACAGCAACTGAACTCCAATGCACCAACTGCAACGAAACGCACGCCGCCAGCTACCGGCAGTGCCCAGTCTACAAAGAATACAGCAATACAAGAAGAAAGCACCACGCCAAGGATACCACTACACTCCACTATAGCACCACTTCAAAAAACAGAGCCAGAAAAATCTACAAAAATCTCCACTCCAGCACCAAGTGTGAACACTCCCACAACCCCTATCCCTCCACCCTCCACCTCCAACCCTGAAAACCTAGTTTCCCAACTACTATCCCTCATATCCAAAATCCTTATAAATCCAGAACTCCTTAAAACTACAGTATTGCTTCTCACAAACATCATCTCAAGTCCTTAAAAATTCCTTGAAACCACTTCAAGACACCATTTTTAAAAAATCGACAAGCTTAAGCTAGAAGAGAACAGCATCTTCACCTTCAGTATCTTCACCTTCAAGCACATCAAGTTCCAGAAAACAGAGAGAGGAATACTCTCCTTGTTCATCATATAAAATTAACAGAACACTTCAATAAAAGCACACCAAGTTATCGGGTCAAGACCTTCATAAGGTCGGAACCAAATCTACACTTCAGATAATTGCTTTAGGTGATGATCTAGTCGACAGTACATTAGATCTGCCTTCTGATTGGTCAGCGGTAAGGACTTCCATTGTTCCATTGAGATTGCTGTTTGATGGTCTAGTCGACTGTACATGTAGTGGTTTATATTCTGCGTTTTTTAGAACTGGTGTTCATACATTGTTTACTTTTAATGATTCTTCTTTTCTATTGAAACTGTTTTTATGTTTGATTATTTCGATGGCTTCTCGTTGTAGACGGGTAAAATAGTGTGTGCAGTTAGATAATATGTCTGTATTCTGGTATTGTACTCTGTGGCCATCAAGTAAATAGTGTTCTGCTACTGCCGACTTATCCATTTGTTAAGGCGACTGTATCTTTTATGCTCCTTAAGTCTGGTTGCGATGGTGCGTTTAGTGGTGCCTATATACACTTTTCCACAACTGCATGGTATCCTGTATATGCCTGCTGTCTGATGGGGATAGAGTTGATCCTTTATATGTCTGAGAAGGTTCTTGATTTTCTTTTTAGGCCGGTATACTATTCTGGAAATGCATGTTATTATGCATTGCAGAGACTTTTGATGTCCCAACTCCTTTCAAAAAACGTTAAGCTGAAAATATATGAAACTATTATTCTACCAGTTATATTATATTGGTGCGAAACATGGACTCTTACTTTAAGGGAGGAAAGGAGATTACGAGTATTTGAGAATAAAGTTCTTAGGAAAATTTTTGGACCAAAGAGAGATAAACAGACAGGTGAATGGAGAAGACTACATAACAATGAACTACATGGTCTTTATAGGAAGCCAGATATAATAAGAACAGTTAAGTCTCGTAGACTGCGATGGGCAGGACATGTTGCATGTATGGGGAATGAAAGACATGCATGGAAGCTTCTTGTAGGAAAGCCAGAGGGAAAACGCCCAGTTGGTAGACCAAGAATGAGGTGGGAGAACAACATTAACTATGATTTGAGGGAAGTAGATTACACAGGGAATGATTGGAAAGCATTTGCTCAGGACAGGGATGTATGGAGGAGCTTATGTCCGCGCGGCCATGAACCTACGGGTTCGATAGTGCCAGTGAGTAAGTAAGTAAGTATACTGTCTTTATGTCTTCTTTGTTTAATAGTTTTCCAATTAGGTCCGTTACATTCTTAATGAACGGTAAAAATGCCCTAGTTTTTTCCTCTGATTCCTTGCTGCTGTTGGTGTTGTATCGTCTAGGATGATTGGCTCGGTTGGTTTCTTTCCTGGTGTATCCATTGGCTGTGAATACCGTCTGGACGTGTTGAAGTTCCGTTTTTAATAAATCCGGATGATAAAGGTTTTTGGCTCGAACTGTCAATGATTTGATGATTCCAAATTTTTGTTTACGGTGATGATTCGGTTGTGAAGATACCTGTCCGTGTGGGTAGGTTTTCTGTAGATAGTGTGATAAATGTTGCTGTCGTCTTCCCTTATGATCAGGATGTCTAGGAATGCTATGCTGTTATGTTATTTTTTTTACGGTGAATTGTGTATACTGGAGTTTATGTTGATGTGTGACACAAATTCGTCTAATTTCTCTTCCCCGTGGTTCCAGATTACAAAGGTGTCGTCTACATAGCGAAGCCATGTCTTGGGTTTGAGATGTGTCATATATAAGCATGTTTGCTCAAAGTTTTCCATGAAGAAATTGGCAACTACTGGGCTCAAGGGACTGCCCATAGCTACTCCATCTGTTTGCTCGTTGAAGTCGTTGTTGAATAGAAAATAGCTCGTGGTTAAGCAGTGTTCGAAACGTTTTGTGATGTCTTGAGGAAACTTGTCAGCAATGAGGTGAATAGTCTCATAGAAGTGCATATTTGTACTAGAATTGCTCGGTGGCGTAATCGATAGCTAAATGGAATGTATATATTATTGCAAATAAATGTTTCACATTGAACAATGCAAGCTTAAAGTTACATGATAAAAAAAAATAAATGCACGAACGGACTTGATCCCGGACCTCTGGTTTTATATCCCACTATATCTAGTAATAATTAGAATATATTATTATAAAAGAAACGAATGTTTGTACTACACGTCCTCGGTGGCGTAATCGGTAGCACACTGGGATATATAATTATAATTATTATTATTATTATTATTATTATTATTATTATTATTATTAAATGTTTTACATTGAACAATGCAAACTTATGATGACATGACAAGTAAAATAAATGCTCAGACGGGACTCGTACCCCGGTCCTCCGGATTTATATTCCACTACATCTATTAATAATGAGACTATATAATTATAAGAGAAATGAATGTTTGTACTAAACATGCTTGATATATATATATATATATATCTCTCCAACCATCTATCCATAGTAATTCTGCCCGAACACAGGTCTTTCACTGCAATCATTGCATTTTCATGCTATCCTTGCAGCTTTACTAGGGAATTATAGCTGTGGTAACTTCCCGTAGCTTTCCACACCGGTGAAGGATGATGATAATGATACGGATGATAATGATGATGATGGCCATATAATTTCGGGGACCGTTTGGGCCTTAACGTTTTCCTGACATTGGCCCCACAGGCGAGGAAAAACCCCCGATAAAAACCTCACCCAGAAAAACTGTCCCGACCGGGGATCGACTGGCGTGCCCGCCCCCCTTTTGCGTGACAAGGCAGCACGCTAACCCAGCCTTGGATACCACGGCTCGGGTCTATATATATATATAGATATATTTATAAGTACATTTTTGACAATTCAGCAATACAAGCTTAAAATGAGACGATAAGTAAAATAAATGCCCGGACCTCTGGATTTATATCCCACTACATTTAGTAACAATGAGAATATATTTTTACAAGACGAATAAATGTTTGTACTAGCCTTGCTCGGTGGCGTAATCGATAGCGCACTGGGATAAATCCACAGGTTCGTGCGGCATCAAGTCCCGTCGGAGCATTTATCTATTTTTCTTATGTCACACACACACACGCACGCACGCACACACACACACATATATACATATAATTACAAGGAGGAATTATATATAATTGCGGTTGTAATTTAGAATAACATAAAATCTTATCTAACAAATGTATAAAGTCAGAAACATTTGAAATGTTATATTTAAATTTATTATTTGTTAGCTTTCAAATGTAAACAGTAAACATTCTAATTCATGGTAAATATGGAATTTCCAAATGTATTTAGTATTTACCTGATAAAGGAAGATCTGCGCTATCTTCTTTTCAAAAAATACTGTTACAAACTTGATTTAAACTTGTCTAATAATTGTATTTTATTAAATCAAATCAAAACTGACTTTTTCTACTTCCAAATATTGTGGTGTTGCTTCGCAACCTAAGTTCTTATTACGTCAACATATTTGTTATTTTCTTTGCTAACAAAACACATTGCATAAAATAGTGTTACCAAGTTAATATTTTTTATAAATCTTGCGAGGCGGAAGTTTTATATATATATATAATCAAATATTTGGCTTTGGGCAATGCAAGCTTAAAATTACATAAGAAAAATATATGCTCGGACGAAATCAGAACCCGGTCCTCTGGATTTATATCCCTCTACAGCAAGTAATAAGGAGAGATTAATGTTTGTACCAGAATTTTTCGGTAGCGCACTGGTGTATATATATATATATATATATATATTATATATATATATATATATATATATATATATATATATTAATATAATAAAATTTTTGACATTGAGCAATGCAAGCTTAAAATGACATGATAAGAAAAATAAATGTCCGTACGGGACTTGAACCCGGACCTCTGGATTTAAATCCCACTACTTCTAATAACAATGAGAATGTATTTTTAAAAGAGAAATGAATGTTTGTACTAGACATGCTCGGTTGCGTAATCGATAGCTCAATGGTGTGTGTATATATATATATATATATATATATATATATATGTATATGTGTGTATCCTGTATGTAATAATTAAATTTTTGACATTGAGAAATGCAAACTGAAAGTGCCATGAAAAGAAAAATAAACGCACGGACGGTACTTGAACCCGGACCACTTGATTTATGTCCCACTACATCTATTAATAATGAGATTATATTTTTATAATAGAAGAGAATATTTGTTCTAGACTTGCTTGGTGGCGTAATCGGTAGCGCAATGGAATATATATATATATATATATATATATATATATATATATATAATTGTAATTAAATTTTTGACATTGTGCAAATCAAGCTTAAAATGACATGATAAGAAAAATAAATGCTCGGACGGGTCTTGAACCCGGGCCTCTAGTATTATACCTCATTATATCTATAAATAATGAGAATTTTTTATTTTAAGAGAAATGAATGTTTGTACTAGACTTGCTTGGTGTCGTAGTCGGTAGAGCACTGGGATATATATATAAAGTAAAGTAATCCCACTACAGGCCTCGGGAGGTCCTTGGGGCAGTAGGAGGTTAAGGCTCCCACTTTTTCTGGACAATCGGCACTTGATGTCAGCCGGGTTGTCAGCCCTGCGTGGCGGCCGCCTTTACCCCCAGAACAAGCGTCTGGTACTCATTTCCGTTAGAGGCTGAGTCGACCCCAGGGCCATAGTGCCGCCAGAGGGTTTTGGTCAGTTTAAAAATCCTTACCCCACCGGGACTTGAACCTTCGACCTTCCGACTTGTAGCGCAGTGCCTTAACCACTACGCTAGGGCGTGCGCCCATATATATATATATATATACACACATATATATATATACATATATATATACACATATATATATATACATATATATATACACATATATATATATACATATATATATATATATACACATATATATATACATATATATATATAGTAATTAAATTTTGACATTGAGAAATGCAAGCTTAAAATGAGATGATAAGAAAGATAAATGCTCGGACGGGACTCGAACGAGGACCTCTGGAATTATATCCCACTACTTCTAGTAATAATGAGAATATATTATTATAAGAGAAATAAATTTTTGTAATAGAAATTCCTGGGGTGGCGTTATCGTGTGTGGCCCCGCTGTAATGGGATATTAATATATAGATATATATATATATATTATATATATATATATATATATCCAAGCATCCATCGCATTTCTTGCCGAAGACAGGTCCGTAACTGCAAATCAGCGCAGTTTGCATACTATGCGTGCAGCTTTACTAGGGAATTGGTTAGGTGCGGTAGCTTCCGGTTGATTTCCACAGATATATATATTATATATTATATATTATGATACATTTAATAATAATAATAATAATATAATAATAATAAAAAATTATTGACATTGAGCAATGAAGGCCTAAAGTTCCTTGATAAACAAAAATAAAAGCTCGGGCGACACTTGAACCCGGAGTCCAATCCATTTATTCACCACTACATATATACATATGTTTAACATTAAGAAAAAAATATTAATATAATTAAATTTTTTCACATTTATAAATAAAAGCTTAAGTGACATGATAAGAAACATAAATGCTCCGACTGGAATTGAACTCGGACCCTTGGATTTATATCCCACTGCATCTGGTATTAATAAAAATATATTATTATCGGAGAAATGAATGTTAGTACTAAAGACTGCTCAGTGGCGCATAATCGGTAGAACACTAGACTATATATATATAAAATATACTACTTATAACTAAATTTATGACATGCAACAATTGAATCATAAAGGACATAAGAAACATAAATCATCGGTCGGGACCCCTTTGAAACCGAGGACCTCTGGATTCATATCCCACTACTTCTAGTAATAATGCGAATATATTACTATAAGAGAAATAAATGTGTGTACTACACTTGCTCGGTGGCGTAATCGGTAAGGCAATGTTATGTATATATATATATATATATATAATAATAATTAAATTTTTTACATTGAGCAATGAAAGCTTAAAATTGCATGATAAGAAAAATAAGGGCTCGGACGGGGCTTGTATTCACGTAGACTTTCACGGGCGGAGTTGCTATGATGAAGGTTTTCTGGCTGTAGGCCGTGGTCGTGAGGCTTGTAGTTCCCCGACGCAGTCTTTGGCGAAACATAGGGGAACTACAAGCCTCACGACCACGGCCTACAGCCCGAAAACCTTCATCAAGATCATCATAGTGAAATGAATGTTTGTACTAGACTTCCTCGGTGGCATAATCGGTAGCGAACTGGGATATATATATATATATATATATATAGAGGCTATATTTATTTATTATTATTATTATTATTATCGTTATTATTATTATTATTATTAAATTTTTGACAAATGCCAATGCAAGCTCAAAATGACATGATAAGAAATATAAATGCTCGGACGGGACTTGAACCCGGACCTCTGGTATTATATCCCACTGTCCACCGCTGTGGTCTCGTTGTAGCGTGCTGCCTTGTCACGCAGCGGGCACGAGTTCGATCCCCGGTCGGGGCAGTTTTTCTGGGTGAGGTTTTTATCGGGGTTTTTCCTCATCTGTAAGACAAACGTCAGGAAAACTTTAAGGCCCAAACGGTCCCCGATATCATATGACCATCATCATCATTGTCATCATAATCATCATCGTCATCCTTCACCGGTGTGGAAAGCAACGGGAAGCTACCACACCTACAAATTCCTAGTAATGAAAATGCTATGATTGCAGTGAAGGACCTGCCTTCGGGCAGAATTACTATGGATGGATATTTATTAATAATGATAATGTATTATTTTAAGAGAACCCGGACCTCTGGATTTACTTCCCACTACTTCTTGTAATAATGAGAATACTTTATAATTAGAGAAATTAATGTTTGTAGTACACTTGCTCGGTGGCGTGATCGGTAGCGCACTGGGATATATATATATATATATATATATATATATATATATATATATATATATATATATATTGTAATTACATTTTGACTTTGAGCAATGCAAGCTTAAAATGACATCAAAAGAAAAATAAATGCTCGGACGGGACTTGAACACGGACATCTGGATTTATATCCCACTACATTTAGTAATAATAAGAATATATTATTATAAGAGAAATAAATGTTTGTAATAGACATTTCGGTGGCGTAATGGGTAGCGCATGGGATATGTATATGTATATTATAAATGAATCTTAGACATTGATCAATTCAAGCTGAAAATAAGATGATAAGAAAAATAAAAGTTCAGACGGGACTTGAACACCGACCTCTGCATTTATATCCCAATATATCTAGTAATAATGAGATTATATTATTATAAGAGAAGAGAACTTTTGTACTAGATTTGCTTGGTGGCGTAATCGGTAGAACAATGGAATATATATATATATATATATATATATATATATATATATATATATATATTCCATCCATAGTAATTCTGCCCGAAGGCAGGTCCTTCACAGCAATCATAGCATTTTCATGCTATGCTTGCAGCTTTACTAGGGAATTGTAGGTGTGGTAGCTTCCTGTTGATTTCCTATATTATTGTAATAAAATATTTGACATTGGGCAAAGCAAGCTTGAAATGACATGATAGGAAAAATAAGTGCTCGGACGAGATTTTAAACCGGACCTCAGCATTTATATCCCACTACATGTAGTAATAATCAGAATATATTATTATAAAAGAATTAAATATTTCTACAAGACTT
This sequence comes from Diploptera punctata, assembly GCA_030220185.1. Classification (NCBI taxonomy): domain Eukaryota; kingdom Metazoa; phylum Arthropoda; class Insecta; order Blattodea; family Blaberidae; genus Diploptera; species Diploptera punctata. Next base: position 61,213 of record JASPKZ010009270.1, read on the forward strand.
GCTTGATTGCGTAATCGGTAGCGAACTGGGATATATATATATATATATACACACATTTAAATATTTAACATTCAGCAATGCAAGCTTAAGATAACATGATATGAAAAATAGGTGCTAGGACGGTATTTGAAACTGGACCTCAGCATTTATATCCATTTGGTCTGTGGCGTAAAAGTTAGCGCACTGATATATATATATATATATATATATATATATATATATATATATATTGTAACTAAATTTTGACATTGAGCAATGCGAGCTTAAAATGACATGAAAAGAAAAATAAATACTCTGACGGGATTTGAACGCGGAGCTCTGGAATTATATCCCACGACTTCTAGTAATAATGAGAATATATTGTTATAACAGAAATATATATGTTTTTACTACAACTCCTCGGTGGTATAATCGGTAGCACACTGGTATATATATAAACAGTCCACCGCTGTGGTCTCGAGGTAGCGTGCTGCCTTGTCACGCAGCGGGCCCGGGTTCGAACGCCGGTCGGGGCAGTTTTTCTGGGTGAGGTATTTATCGGGATTTTTCTTTACCTGTAAGACAAATGTCAGGAAAACTATAATGCCGAAACGGTCCCCCAAATCATATGGTCATCATCCTTATCATTATCATCATCACTATCATCCTTCACCGGTGTGGAAAGCAACGGGAAGCTACCACACCTACACACTTCCCTAGTAAAGTTGCAAGCATAGCATGAAAATGCTATGATTGCAGTGAAGGGCCTGCCTTCGGGCAGAATTACTATGGACCATTATAATTAAATTTTTGACATTGGGCAATGCAATCTTAAATGACATGATAAGAAAAATAAACGCTCCGACGGGAATTGAACCCGGGCCCCTGGATTTATATCCCACTACATCTGGTAATAATGACAATATATTATTATAAGAGAAATAAATGTTTGTACTACACCTGCTCAGTGGCATAATCGGTAGTACACTGGGATATATATATATATATATATATATATATATATATATATATGATATGAAAAGAAAAATAATGCTTGAGTCGGGATTTGAACTCGAGTCTCTAAAGTCTGTACCCTTAGCGCTCTAACCAACTGAGCTACTCAAGAATTCCAACACAAACATACAATTTTCTTATACATGTAGTATTCTCAATTCACACAAGAGGTAGCGGAAATTTGTTTCAACTCCCATCTAGCGGCTAACATAACAGTTAAGCAAATTTTTAAAGAGATTATTTACTTTATAGCAGTAACGCTTGTATATATAATTACAATTATATATGTATGGTGACCAGCTCCATGGCCTAGTGTTCAGAGATTCTGACTACAGTTCATGTGGCAGCGGGTTGGATTCCCGGTCAGAGCATGGAATTTTTCCTATGGTCACCCATGGTCTGGATTTGAACTAAGTTTAGGTTTAAGGACTCTCCTGGTGCTTCATTATTATTAATCACCCAACATGTCATCGGGGAAACGTAACTCCGTCTTCCAGGTGCCCCTTCTTATCCCTTCAGTTAAGATTGAAATATCAAAAATAAATGCTCTGACGGTGAACGCGGAACTCTGGAATTATATCCCACGACTTTTGGTAATAGTGAGAATATATTATTATAAGAGAAATATATGTTTTTACTATACCTCCTTGGTGGTATAATCGGTAGCACACTGGTATGTATATATAAACAGTCCACCGCTGTGGTCTCGAGGTAGCGTGCTGCTTTGTCACGCAACGGGCGCGGGTTCGAACCCCGGTCGGGGCAGTTTTTCTGGGTGAGGTATTTATCGGGATTTTTCCTTACCTGTGAGACAAATGTCAGGAAAACTTTAATGCCCATACGGTCCCCCAAATCATATGGTCATCATCCTTATCATTATCATCATCACCATCATCCTTCACCGGTGTGGAAAGCAACGGGAAGCTACCACACCTACACACTTCCCTAGTAAAGCTGCAAGCATAGCATCAAAATGCTATGATTGCAATGAAGGACCTGCCTTCGGGCAGAATTACTATGGACCATTATAATTAAATTTTTGACATTGGGCAATGCAATCTTAAATGACATGATAAGAAAAATAAACGCTCCGACGGGAATTGAACCCGGGCCCCTGGATTTATATCCCACTATATCTGGTAATAATGACAATATATTATTATAAGAGAAATAAATGTTTGTACTACACTTGCTCAGTGGCATAATCGGTAGCACACTGGGATATATATATATATATATATATATATATATATATATATACTATTATTCTAAATGTTTGACATTGAACAATTCAAACTTAAACGACATGATAAAAAATATAAATGCTTCTTCGGGACTTGAACGCGGACCTCTGGATTTATATCCCACTACTTCTAGTAATAATGAGACTATATTACTATAAGAGAAGAGAATATTTGTACTAGACTTGCTTGGTGGCGTAATAGGTAGCGCAATGGAATATATATATATATATATATTATAATTATGTTTTTGACATTGGGCAATGCAAGCTTAAAATGACATAAGGAAAATAAATGCTCGGACGGACTTGAACCCGGACCTCTGGATTTATACCCCACTACATCTTGTAATAAAGAGTATATATTAATATAAGAGAAATGAATGTTTGTTCTTGACTTGATTGGTGGCGTAGAGGGAAGGTCACTGGAATATATATATACAGTCCACCGCTGTGGTCTCGAGGTAGCGTGCTGCCTTGTCACGCAGCGGGCCCGGGTTCGATCCCCGGTCGGGCAGTTTTTCTGGATGAGGTTTTTATCGGGGGTTTTCCTCACCTGTAAGACAAATGTCAGGAAAACTTTAAGGCCTAAACGGTCCCCGAAATCATATTACCATCATCCTTATCATCATCCTTATCATTATCATCATCATCCTTCACCGGTGTGGAAAGCAACGGGAAGCTACCACACCTAGAATTCCCTAGTAAAGCTGCAAGCATAGCATGAAAATGCTATGATTGCAGTGAAAGACCAGCCCTTCGGCAGAATTACTATGAATGGATATATATATATATATATATAATTAATTTTTTTCACATTGAGCAATTCAATATTGAATTGACATGATATGAGAAGTAATTGCTGGTACGGGACTTGAACCCAGACCTCTGTATTTATATCCCACTACATCCAGTAATAATGAGATATATTAATGTTGAGTGATTCCGGGTTATGTGGCCGTGGTCCATAGTTGGTGTTGATACCAGACGTTTCGCCCTCAACTGCGGAGGGCATCTTCAGTGGCGAGTGCTTCTATGCTTGTTTCCTGGTCGGAAGATCTACTTAGAATGAGCGCTGTGGACGTAGAGGACGTTGTATTAGTGGGGGGTGCAGGGTGAGTGGGCGTGGCTCTTGCTGATTGGCTAATAGTCGTCTCCTTGTTGTCACTGGTGTTAATGCATTTATTTTCTAGTGTATGAAACCAGGCCTTAGAAAGTTTGATACCTTCTTCTTTTCTGTTAATATTTCCCTTATGCTTGTGTATTTCTATAGCCTCTCGGTATAATCTAGGGAAATAGTAGGAAGTTGTGGCTAAAACTTGTGTATCGTCGAATAGAATCTGGTGTCCATTCGTAATGGCATGTTCTGCTACAGCTGATTTATCCATTTCTCCTTGTCTGCAGTTTCTTTTATGTTCTGATAAACGGGTGGCTATACTTCTTTTCGTGGTCCCTATATATGATTTACCACACGAACAAGGAAGTCGATATACGCCGCAAGTGGAGAGAGGTTGGCCGAGGATCCTTAGCTGAGCGAAGGCAGTCTTCTATTTTTTCTGTAGGTCTGTAAACTGTTTTTATGTGTATTTTCGTAGGAGTTTTTCCGATACGATCTGTGACTCTTTGTACATATGGTAAGTAGGCTATGCTGGTTGAGGGTGTGTTATCCATTCTGACGTGCTGTCTTCGTGGATGTATGGTTTGTCTTATTTCCTTGGATGTGTAGCCATTTTTCTGGAAACAATTGAACAGATGGTGTTGTTCTTGTTTAAGGTGTTGTGGTTGGCATAACTTAGTCGCTCTGTCGAACAGTGTCTTAATGACACCTCGCTTTTGTCTTGGATGGTGGTTAGAGTCTTTTCTGCAGATATACAGTTTACAGAAAACCTACTACACACAGACCGATATCTGCAGAAAGACTCTAACCACCATCCAAGACAAAAGCGAGGTGTCATTAAGACACTGTTCGACAGAGCGACTAAGTTATGTCAACCACAACACCTTAAACAAGAACAACACCATCTGTTCAATTGTTTCCAGAAAAATGGCTACACATCCAAGGAAATAAGACAAACCATACATCCACGAAGGACAGCACGTCAGAATGAGATAACACACCCTCAACCAGCATAGCCTACTTACCATATGTACAAAGAGTCACAGATTCGTATCGGAAAACTCCTACGAAAATACAACATAAAAACAGTTTACAGACCTACAAGAAAAATAGAAGACTGCCTTCGCTCAGCTAAGGATCCTCGGCCACCTCTCCTCCACTTGCGGCGTATATCGACTTCCTTGTTCGTGTGGTAAATCATATATAGGGACCACGAAAGAAGTATAGCCACCCGTTTATCAGAACATAAAAGAACTGCAGACAAGAGAAATGGATAAATCAGCTGTAGCAGAAACATGCCATTACGAATGGACACCAGATTCTATTCGACGATACACAAGTTTTAGCCACAAACTTCCTACTATTTCCCTAGATAATACCGAGAGGCTATAGAAATACACAAGCATAAGGGAAATATTAACAGAAAGAAGAAGGTATAAAAACTGTATAAGGCCTGGTTTCATACACTAGAAAATAAATGCATTAACACCAGTGACAACAAGGAGACGACTATAGCCAATCAGCAAGAGCCACGCCCACTCAACCCTGCACCCCCCACTAATACAACGTCCTCTACGTCCACAGCGCTCATTCTAAGTAGATCTTCCGACCAGGAAACACGCATAGAAGCACTCGCCACTGAAGATGCCCTCCGCAGTTGAGGGCGAAACGTCTGGTATCAACACCAACTATGGACCACGGCCACATAACCCGGAATCACTCAACATTACGATTACCGGCCGTGAAAGCCTGCATTAAACCAATGAGATATATTGTTATAATAGAAACGAATGTTTTACTAGACTTGTGCGGTGGCTTAATTGATAGAGCACTGAGATAAATCCACAGGTTCGGGTTCAAGTCCCGTTGGAGGATTTATTAATTTTTCTTATCATGTTAAAAACAGCAGTCACGCACACATATGTATATATATAATATATATATATATATATTAATTCAAGGGGATTTTTTTCATTTTTATTTTACAATTGCGCTTGTAATTTAGAATAACATAAAATCATTCTAAAAAATAATCAACAAAGACGAAACATTTTTGAAATTTTATATTTTAAAAATTTCTTATATTAGGTTAGATTTCAAATGTAACAGTACAAAAACTTAATTTATATTTTCAAACATTTTTAATCCATTGAACAATCTGATATTTATATTGTAATTTAGTATTTACCTGATAAAGGAATAGATGCGATTTCTTTCTCTTTCTTTCTCTTTCCTAGTGCTTTCTTTTCTCTTCGTTCCAAAAAATTACTGTTAAATACTAGATTTAAACCTGTCAAACTTTTGTATGTATACATTCAAATAAAAACGACTTTTTTTTCCAATATTCACTCACAGTGGCGCTGCTCCGCACGTAAGTTCTTATTACGTCTTCACTATTTGTTATTTTTTGCTAAAAAAACCCATTTCACACAGAATAGTGTTACGAAAATCTAATTTTTTTTTTTGTAAAATCTTTTGGGAGGCGGTGATTTATTGGTATATATATATATATATCTATATATATTATAATTTTTTTTTTTTTGCTTTAGCAATGCTTGCATAAAATGACACTGATAAGAAAAATAATGCTCGGACTGACAAAAAGCCGTACTTGCTCCGACCGACTTGGTTCAATATCCCACTACATATCGGCGTCTGGTGATCGGTGTGTGTCGATCATGGTGATGTGTGGAGTTTTATTCGAGGGTGGAGAACAGGTCAAGCTGACTTAATTGAGAAAATGAATCGCACTTTGTACCGAGATTTGCTCGTCGCGTAATCGGTATAGCGACTGTAAATATATTATATATATATACAAATTTATTAATATTAAATTTTTGACCCATGCCAATGCAAGCTCAAATGTCATGATAAGAAAATATAAATGCTCGTCGGACTGTCAACCCGACCTCTGGATTTAATATCCACAACATATAGTTAATCAATGAGAATCTTTTTATATAAACGATACTCCAATGTTGTACTAGATTGCTCGGTGGCTTAACCTGTAGCGCACTGGGATATATATATCAATAGAATAAATTAATTTTTTTGGTCATTGAGCAATGCAAACATTAAAATGACATATTTAGAAAACGAGTGCTCGGTACGGGACTTGAAGCCGCACCTCAGCATTTATATCCCACTCATGTAGTAATAATTCAGATATTTATTATAAGAGAATAATATTTGACAGACTTGCTTTGTGGCTTTAATTGGTACGGCACTGGGGATAATTATATAATTAAATTTTTAACATTGAACAAGCAGCTTAAAATGACTGATAAGAATTAATACTCGCGGGACTTGAACCCGGACCTCTGGATTCATATCCCACTACATCGTGTCACAATTAAGAATATATTATTATAAGAGAAATGACTGTAACTTGACTTGATAGTGGGCGTAAAGGACGGGCACTGGGATATATATAGGCCCTTGTGGCCGGTTAGTCCCACAGCCTCCTTGTAAATCTGAATAACCCTACCGGCATAATAATCAATAAAATTATAATATCATCGATGAAGCAGTACGTGACTTAGGTCATATTTATATTCAAAATTGATCAGGGAAGCGAGTAGAACCTGATTATGTAGGAGCAAAGGTCATATAAAATGATCCAAGAAGTCACCATCAAGTAATTAACTTTGCTAGTTATAAGGAGGGTAACTGTCAACTCAGGTATGTAACCCTTTCTTTTGTTTAAGAAAGACGGAAGGTGGCTAGCACATCATAAACTTACTAATGACAAAATCCTTTGCTTGCTCGACAGATTGAGTTAAATATCTTCTAAGCCTGCAGGTACTTATTTATCGTGATAACCATAACCCATTAGCTAAATGTACAAGCGGGGGTTTTACCCTGACACAAACAACGCTACTAGCAAAAGTGTGGGAATATTGCATTTTCTAGCGTCCCTGCCTGAAGCCTAGGAAAAACCAAGCCTATAACAAAAAACCAAGCCTACTATATTTTGTGCCCGACGTACAGTACGCCAGCCCGTGAAAAAGGTCCAACCTCTGAATACGTAAAATTCGCCAATGATAAATTTTGTAACAGTAACCACCCCCGGGATCAAATGAGGGCGCATTAACCAATTATAGTCTCTCGTTAATTTTCCTACGCACTGACCTTAGGTCCACTAGATC